>CM066995.1:43107945-43332945 GCA_033977485.1 Hydrangea macrophylla
AAAATTTCCTGCTCATGTGAATTTCACAATCTCAGGGCCAGCCTGGTGTCGCGTGTCGTTTCGTGTCCGATGCACGGACACTTTTCCTGCAATGTTGACGTGCAAGTATCCGTGTCAGAGTGTACGTACTTCATAGCTTTTCTCATGTATTTTTTGACCTTTTTTTTCCCTTGTTAAAAACATAATCTGTCCTTTAATTAATCAATTATTCCTTGTTAACCAAACAAAATGCAAGAGAGTCGCTACATCATGTCCCTAGTATACACAATCTTCTATCCCTCCTCCCTTTCCTTCCATTTTTTCCATCTATATTAGCAATCACGTATGGGGATGATCAAAATATAATCTCATAAAAAAGTGCAAAATCAGAGTATAGAATTGGAATATGACTTCCTCCTACATATTTTCATGAAATGACCAATACCAAGCAAACATTTATCCCATGTCAGTCGAGTAACAAAATCTAATTCTCCAAACTTAGAAATAACAAAACTGCATTTGGGGGGGGGGGGGGGGGGGGGGGGGGGGGTTTACGGGAACTGGAATGTGCTCTAAAAGTGAGAAAAGGGGCCAACACATGGAATCATACACCTCCTTCGGAAATTGATTTCCCGGCGTGTCTGCTCCATGAGATCCTGCCATGGTCGATTCAAAGAAAATTGTCAAAAAGTAATCTAAAATATTTTTTTAATTAAAAATCTAAATAAATAAACAATCACACACACACACACACACACACACATGTGTCTCCCGGTGAAAGAGAGCAAATTGAAATGATTTATATAGATAATATCAACAGAAAAACAAATTCTTGATCGTGAATAACTACGAAATTTATGCAATAATGAGGCGAAAGGTAAAACAGCAAGGCAGTTTCTTTTTTCGTTGTTCCTACACAGCAACCACAGATTTATTTATTTTCAATAGTTTTGTTTCAACCAAGGACTTAAAAGGAACCCGTGGTATCGGTTTGGTTCCGTCTGTGTATTTTGTGCACCATCTCCATATTCAACAATGTCATTTCATAGTCCGTCATTTGTTTTTATTTCAAATAGTCCTTACAGTTCCGTTCCTCTGCATTCCTACCAAGTGTATGGCTTCAGTGAAGAAAGATTTTGCATTTTTATGTACATCAAGGAAGCACAGACTCCTATAGAAGGTCAAATAATCCGCAGCCGATGCGCCGCACCCACACTAGCATGGATTCTTCTCGAATGCGTCTTTTTATTTTATTTTTTTATTTAAAAAAAAAAGGAACTCTTAACATAATTTTAATTACTTCCGAGTAAATTTAAGAATGTTGAGAGTTGTATAACACGTCAAAAGGCTAGTATTGCTTCTTTATACTAGTTGTCATAAATACATCTAAATAATCAAGACAATGTATATTTCACAAAAAGTATTATAAATGTATATACGTGCACTCCTACTTTTCGGGAAATTGACGAATTCCCCACACCCACGTCCCCGCATTCGTATCTTCCTAGATGTACATTAATTCCTAATGAATGCTTCTTTTATTTAGGTCAAGTAAAATACCATTATCGTTGAACGAAAGACAGCAATTCTGCAGTTATCTACACCACCACAAATTTATAAAACAGGTTAGAGGGAAGAACGACGACTAGCAGTACAAGGAGACAATTCAGCACCCGTCTTCTTTTTCTTTCCACAAAAGTAAATCTATTATGCCAACAATAAGAGAAGGATAAAAAGGCTGCACTCGTCACCCCATTCAACAACAAAGCCAGGTCTAGCTTCACCCACAGAAGAAAATTATAATGCCTAGCTTCACTAACATGAACGAAACTACGATAAAATTATATAGAGGGGAAACCATAAAAACACCCCCCTCAACTATGACTTGTTTTTTCTCACTACACTCTACTATTTTACTCGACGGGTCATTCCCTTCCTGTTAAATATTTTAGCACTCTTGCCCCTTCCATTAGATTTCTATCCAAAATACTAGCAGAAATATATCACAAGACAATTAGGTGACTACATTTAACTTTTTGCACTCCAGTTTTACACTTTTGTTAAAGTCGGAACTGAAGTCCGTTCCCTACCCTATAATCATTTTGCTCTCACTCTGAAACTAATTGAAACAAGATCTTCTCCTCACTGAAGTCCGTTCCCTACCCTATAATCACTTTGCTCTCTCTCTCTCTCTCTCTCTCTCTCTCTCTCTCTCTCTCTCTCTCTTTCTCTCTCTCTCGGCGGCTGCAGCTGGCTGCTGTAGAAACCATCATTTTTCTTTTGGGTCTAATCCCCCTGTTGTTACAAGTAAAAAAAAAACCTAATTATATCGTATTTGCAAGTAACCCCACATAATTGATATGTACATACTATTTAAAATCCAAATCTATTTTAATCTTTAAAAGACCCACAAAGTAATCATAAATTTTCATATTTTTTTATTTATTTAATGTTTGAAGTATTTGTAATTTGTAAATAAATATTTTTAAAAATATATCTTATTAAACGTACCCTAGCCGTACCCATACCCGTACCAGTGCCCGTAATCTACAATTTTGGGATTTGCCGTACCACCGTACCCGTATCGTATCATGCTCGTGTCACGTGTCCGTACCAGTGTTAGATAGTTATGTGCAATATATAGGGTTAACTAGACTCTATTACATAAGATTTCCGAATCCAAGATCTTCCACCTATCATAAGCTTTTAATGTATCCACGGCATGTCAGCTTGTGTGGGTAATTAGAACCAGAGTCCGCAATGAACCAAGAGGAGCCGGGGAGGTGAGCCAAGTCAATTGGGAACATAAAGCTTGGATTGAGCTCAAGCTCCGACTAGCTCATGTTTGACCAAAGGTAAGCTAAGCTTACGATTGTTCACAAGCTTCGCCAGTTTTATCACCAAGGCTAATAATGCAGCACCATTCTAAGTCAAAGACCCAACTCCAAACTTAAGAAATAAAATGAGTACCGACTACAAGATTACAATAAACGTCAAAAAACCTCCTAAACCTTAAACACAACTGGTTTTCGTGTTACATCGGTAGTCGGAAGAGCCCTATGTTTAACTGTATAAATCAACTGTTCATAAATGGTATTTTTTTTCAAGACTAAGAAATTTTCAATATCCAGCACAGGAAAAAGGGGTGTGCATGTACCATGGTATTAAAGCTTTCTTATCTAATAACAATTTTAGCTATATTAGTCATTGATAGTGTTAGGGCTTAGGTCATGATGATGTGAACTCTAGTAGGTATTTGCCTATAAATAGAGGCATCTCTTGTAACCATTTACAACACACCAATAAAATATACTTCCTTTTTATATTTCAACTTGGTATAGTGCAGAGATCCTCTTCTGTGGTAGCTCTGCCGGTGGGTGGTGGCTTGCGGCCCACTAGACCTCTTGTATACACCATTAAGAGCAAAGATCCATGCCAAAGACTTTTCAAAACAAAGAACAGTGACGAAGTTGTTGACCTCTGACTTCTCAAAACAGAGAATGCCTTTTTTCACATGTCAACCTAAACTCTTGAACTGAGAATTGAGCTAAGATATTCTAATTCTCACCTCGAAATGTAGCCCACATGGTTCTAAGTATTGGCACATACCGCAACAAACTCGGTAATGTGAGAAAAGAGAATACCTTTTTTCACATGTCAACCTAAACTCTAAAAATTCCAAATAGGAATGAATTCCTTAAAAAAATAAAGAAACTCAATCCTTATTTAGAGGTGGTAATGTGATTCCTTTCGATAGGAATTTAGAAGAAAAACTAAAAGGGAGAGAAGTTTATCTTTGTCTTTTTAAATCAATCTTATCTTCGTGTCCACCTTAATAAAATTTTAACTATCTTGGTTTTTATTGTAGTAAACTCTGCCTGGGTTGTTTCAACGCTGCCAGTCCCAAGCCCGGAAAAAAGAGGAGGGTTAGTGCGTTAGGTAGCTCGACAGCCAGCACGTAAAAAAAACCGTCGGATCCTTATGATATGAATCCAAATATGAATACTCGTGTAAATGCTAGGGCGTTCCCTTTAAGCGACGAGTTGCGCCTGCCTTCGGGTGTTTCGAAAAATGTGCAAGGGGCGCCGCATCGACGCCCGGGTGCGGTGTTAAATAAGCAACGGTTCCCGCGCTCATCTGGACCACAGCGGGTAAAGAAGCTAGTCCAGAACTATAGGCTTAGGTTAGCAACTTGGAATATAGGAACCTTAACAGGTAAAGCTATGGAACTAGTAGACACTATGATTAGAAGGAAGGTTAATGTAGTATGTTTACAAGAAACAAAGTGGGTTGGAGAGAAAGCTAAGGAGGTAGAAAAGACCGGGTATAAGATATTCTATACAGGGAAAGATAGGCATAGAAATGGTGTCGGAATCGTGGTTGACAAGAACCTCAAGGATAAAGTTGTGACAGTCACGAGGAAAGGAGACAGAATATTGCTTATCAAACTGGTAGTTGGAGTGGATATAATTAATGTGATTAGTGCATACGCGCCCCAAGTAGGATTGGATGATCACACTAAAAGAAAATTCTGGGATGAGTTGGACGCTTTAATACAAGAAATACCGGGAGGAGAGAAGATAATTGTAGGTGGAGATTTTAATGGCCATGTAGGCAAAGATAGAACTGGATATGAGAGGGTGCATGGGGGGTATGGTTTTGGAGATCAGAATGAGGCAGGGGTGAGTATTTTAGATTTCGCAGTAGCATATGATCTTGTAGTAGCAAACACCTTTTCAAAAAGAGGGAAGAACACTTGATAACCTTTAAGAGTGGATCTAATAGAAGCCAGATCGATTTGTTCCTTGTGAGAAAGGCAGACCGCTTAGCATGTAAAGACTGTAAGGTCATCCCAGGAGAGAGTTTAACATCTCAACATAGACTTACTATTTTAGATATCCATATAAAAGGATAATGTCGTACTAGAAAAGATCCTATAAACCCGCGAACTAGGTGGTGGAACCTTAAAGGCGAGAAACTAGCAATATTCCAAGAGAGAATGTATACAGAAGCACCTTGGAATTTGGAAGATGGAAGCAATACTATGTGGGATAAAATGGCAGGGTGCATCACGAGAATATCGAAGGAGGTCCTCGGAGAGTCGAAGGGAAGAGGGTTAGCTTCTAAAGATACTTGGTGGTGGAATGAAGAGGTACAAGTTGCAGTAAAAACCAAAAAGGATTGCTTTAAGAAGTGGCAAAATGATAAAAGTAAGCAACACTTCAAAAGCTATAAATGTGCAAATAAGGAGGTTAAAAGGACAGTTAGAGTTGCTAAAATGGAAGCCTATGACGCCTTCTACACCAAACTAGACACTAGCGAGGGAGAAAATTGTATTTATAAGCTTGCTAAGTCGAGAGAAAGGAAAACAAGAGACATTAATCAGGTTAAGTGCATAAAAAGCGATGACTCTAGGGTATTAGTGAACGACGAAGAGATTAAGGAAATGTGGAAGAGCTATTTTGAGAAGTTGCTGAATGAAAAACATATGGATAACACAATGGAAGAAGAAACTGGAAGTTACGATGAAACTAGAGAATACAGATTCTATCGGAGAATAAGGAAGTTTGAGGTGGAATTTGCTTTGAAGAAGATGAAACCCAACAAGGCCTTAGGACCAGATGGGATCCCCATTGAGGTTTGGAATTGCTTGGGAGATGTGAGGGCATCTTGGCTTACAAAAGTTTTTAATAGGATTTTAATGACTAGAAAAATGCCTGATGAGTGGAGGAAGAGCATCGTAGTGCCTATATATAAGAGTAAAGGAGATGTACAACAATGCAACAACTATGGAGGTATTAAGTTGATGAGCCATACTATGAAGCTATGGGAGAGAGTGATGGAGATACACTTAAGAGGCGCAACATCAGTGTCAGAAAATCAGTTTGGATTTATGCTTGGGAGATCAACTATGGAAGCAATTTTTTTTACTTAGAAGACTAATGGAAAAGTACAGAGAGAAGAAAAAAAATCTACATATGGTTTTTATTGATTTAGAGAAAGCTTATGATAGAGTGCCTAGAGATTTAATTTGGTGGGTGCTAGAGAAGAAAGGAGTAACCAAGGGTTATATTGACGTGGTGAAGGATATGTATGATGAAGCGGTTACTACAATTAGATCACCAGCCGTAGAAACAAGCGAATTCCTAATTACCGTAGGCCTGCACCATGGGTCGGCCTTGAGCCCTTATTTGTACGCCCTAATTATGGATGAATTGACTAGACACATTCAAGATGAGGTTCCATGGTGTATGTTGTTCGCAGATGATATTGTCTTGGTTGATGAGACTAAAAGGGAACTCAACACTAAACTAGAAGCTTGGAGAGAAGCACTGGAGACTAAAGGGCTAAAGATAAGTAGGACGAAAACAGAATACATGGAATGTACTATTAGCAACGGTGAAAGTAGAGACAACGAAGCAGTGAATATCGAAGATCCCAAAGAGGGAACACTTTCGCTATCTAGGTTCAATGATCAGTAAAGACAGAGAGATTGGTGATGACATGACCCATAGAATTAAAGTGGGCTGGCTTAAGTGGAGGAGTGCTTCTGGAGTATTATGTGATCGGAGAATACCAGCAAAATTGAAAGGAAAATTCTATAGGACAGCTATTAGGACAGCTATTAGGATAGCTATTAGGCCAGCTATGCTCTACGGGACAGAGTGTTGGGCAACTAAGAAACAAAACATTAGCAAAGTGAGTGTAGTGGAGATGAGGATGCTAAGATGGATGTGTGGTAAGACTAGGAAAGATAGAATTAGAAATGAGTACATCCGAGAGACTGTAGGAGTGACACATATTGAGGATAAGTTGAGGGAGAATAGACTTAGATGGTTCGGCCATGTGCAACGAAGACCTATAGATGCACCTGTGCGAAAGAGTTATAAGATCGTAGTGCCTAGAATGGTTAGAGGGAGAGGCAGACCTAGACTGACTTGGGAATATGTAGTACAACAAGATATGAATATATATAATTTAAATGAGCATATAGCTCTTGATCGTGCAGAATGGAGAAAAAGGATTCATACAGCCGACCCCAATAGATTGGGACACAAGGCTTGGTTTGGTTTGGTTTTTATTGTAGTACTTTTTTTTTTGTGAGAGACTCCATGACTTCTAAGCAATTTAAGTAAATTTTAATTTGGTTTATTCGAATTTTAATATTCTTGTATTTCAATATTTTCTATCGTATAAACTAATAACTAAATAAATTTTACTATTTTAGGGGCAATTCTGATAAACTTCCATAAAATCTTGATACTATTCCCAACTGTTTTTAGAACAAACCAAATATCTGAATCATAATCCACCTTGTTTCCTATACTAGATTGCCAATTTATCCAAACAAAATAAAAGAAGGTAATGTGGCTTTCTTTCCATGGATTCTGATTAATGTGGCTCTCTTTCCATGGATTCTGATTACTAGGGATCAATTTACCTTCATACATTCCTTTCCACGTGAACCAAACGGGGCCTTAGAGTTTGAGACAAGTAATCACCTTGTATCCATTGTGAGACAACACGACTGTCTCGCCCGAGAAACTGCCATATTGCAAATCGTCTGGCACTACCGCGATAGCTACAACAAGATGCTATCTTCTTGTTTCTCTAAGCCTTACATTATCAGCTAGATTTTCTTGGCTACACTGCCCAACAAAATTAATTATTCCAACATACCTCAAACTCTACATAGAGTCTTCTACATCAAAAAAGTATGTCAATAAAAGCCCCTGTTTCTCCAAGTCCTTACATGATATAAACCAAACCAATCTTATTCTCTAACCATCAAATACCGTTACAAGCTTTTTTACAGAAAAAAAGTAAAGAAAAAGGGGCAAAAATGAGGAAAATTTGCATTTCCTCCACATTATACATAGAAAAGTTGTCACTTCTCTTTATCTTTACTAAAAAAGTAGACATAACAATATAATATTTTACATTTCATTAAATCCTATTACATGTTTGATACAGTTGTATGGAAATTTAAATCAGCAATGAAGTGTACTTTTTATTGTTCAACTATCCCTCCGACATCCGTAGGTTATAGTCCACATTTATCTTTGAAATGTCCCCAAAAGGATTGTCTAGGTCCCAAATTCAACTAGTAATTATCACAGACTTCCACGACACCTTTTCTTTCAACATAAATTACAATTTGTAGTACCAATTTACACAAGGTAAACATGAAATACCACAATATATTTGATAACTATGAATACAATTCATCATATTCCTTGAACGTCGAGATTTTGAAGGGGACAAGAATTTGTGGACGGCAAGCTAACGAAATATGACAAGCAGATAGTTTGATAACACTTTATTTGATCAATTAGTCTTATTTGTGCTACATGGTATCTTTTATTCAAAGGATAGATACAATTTATTGTTCAAATCAAAATGATGATTATTTATTCTTTTTCAGGTTTAAACTCTTGCAGCTAACATTCTCGTTGCGAGACACCCACAAACAATTCCTGCACTGAGGCCTCCAATTCAATGCCAATAGCGTGACTTTGAACCATGCGCCTAAACAGTGGTTGTCCCACTGTGCAACAAAGGAAATTCTGAAAATTGTCAAAGTCAAATGCTTAGGTGTCTCCATTCATATGTTACATGGCCTCTCCTCAATAGGTTGAAGTACCTACGGACACTCTACAGCCGAACAAGGGTATGGAATATGGATCTGACACTTCTGGTAGAACACTCTCCAAGTAGCATGTTATTATTCATATAATAATAAACCAATGTCTCTAGTAGTGGTACTTTGCTACAGAGTTCTTCCAAAATGGACCCGATATGCTCATGTTAAAGCCTTATTGATGAGAAACAAAATTGGTCTAACTTGTACTTGTATTTGACCTTGTCTTTATCACATTTTATTTTATTTATTTTTTATTTATTTTTTTAGGAAGCTTTCTTTAAGGAATAATTACCACTTAGGAATTTAATCTTTTAGGAGTTTTCTTTTAGGCTTTGTTTGGTTCTAGGATTTAGTGAGAGAAAAGAAAAGAAAACATAGAGGAAAACATTTTCCTTTGTTTGGTTTATAAGGAAAATAGGAAAGAAAAGAAAATAAGTTCAGAAAACATTTTCCTTTGTTTGGTTTATTAAGATCTAGGTACGGGAGACCTAGATCTCTTCTCTTCTTATCTTCTCTTCTACTCATTACTTTTATCTATTGGTTCGTCATCACTTACTTCTACATAGAAACAGTATTTTCATTCAAAAAACTGTGAGAAATATAAAATCATTGTCGTTTCAGTGTCCTTAGATTCATGCATTTGGGATGTCTGATACTTGGACACTTACCTGCACCCGAAACCATTAACCGAGTCCTCTGCCAACAGAATGCAACACAGGGACAAGATGAGATGATGTGGGAAATTCTATTCTCAGTACAATATCAAAGCCAAAACGTAGTGTATATCCCAACACTTATTCAGTAAAATCCCACGTTCTTAATAGATTGCAATAAAGTATTTACCGCATCAGGCCATTTAGTTCATATTATTTATACCCATCAAGGGGAACGTTAGCATCAATGAACAAACATCCTAGGAAATCTACGTTACGACTGATGACAACATACAAAAAAGCAAAAAATAGTGTCAACCTATGTGTGGGTATCATTATCCGCAAACCTACCCGCGACACGTGTCATCATCTACATAAAGGCATCTCATTATTCTTAATGAATAAGGATGGAGGCATGGAGCAGCAGCTATACACTATGATGTCCCAAGGACGCCGCGACACGGGACCTACACTACTTTATCGTGACTAACTCGGACTTCCCTTGGAAGTACTCAGTCCAGATAGACCTCGATAAGAGCAGGTCTTGGTGCAAACACTAGTTTGTCACGACATAAGCCATTTTAGGCTGTGGCGTGACAAAGTCTTATCTTATCGGGAACTCTCAGGTTATATGGCTTGGTTGGCTTAAAAGCAGAGCTCGCTTAGGAAGGTCGCGACGGTCTCTTCCTCAATACACTTCCTAAGGTTTTCTAAAGGTCAGGGAGACTAATTGAAATATCTCTCAAGAATACCGCGAAGACATTCTTTGTGTTGTCTCCGGACGACACGTGGCATTTTGGTACGCCTCAATAGGAATGAGCCATGTCCGCAGTGCTCATTCCTTGGCACGTGTCCCAATTGCTATAAATAGGAACAATACCCTCATGTCAGTGTTCTAAAAAGCGGGTTAGGCGGCGCGTAAGATTTTTGGCTAGTCGTTTAGAAAATCGCACAATGTGCTAGGCGGGGGACTAGGCGTTTCTAGGCGGGCTAGGCGCTTCTCAGCGGGCTAGGCGGCTAAGTGGACAACTAACCAAAAAAAAAAAATTAATCTCATTAAATTTTTTTCTTTTTTGTTTCTTTATTATTTCTTTAGTTCTTTACTTCTTTTCATACCCATTTGACATTTTCCACCCGCGAGAGAGAGAGAGAGAGAGAGAGAGAGAGAGAGACAGAGAGAGAGAGACTGTGACCGTGAGAGATCAGAGATCTCGGCGCCGAGATCGACACTGCGAAGAAGAAGAAGAAGAAAAAGGAGGAGGAGGAGACCGACTAAACGAGAGGTACGTACCTGTGCTATATCTGCAATTAGGGTCTTTAAAATCTGAAATTAGGGTTTTAAATTGGGGGCTTTCATTGCATCTTCTGTCTTCTGATCTTCTCTCTCTCCAGAGTGTGCGATCGAGTGTGTGTGTGAGTGTGTATGTGTGCACGTGAGTGTGTCTCAGTGGTTGTGTGTGTGCGGGATTCAGTGTGTAGGTGATATTGTGTGCGCTAGCCGTGAGTGTGTCGTGAGTGTATGATGATTGATGAGTGTGTATGTAATTGTTTATAAACATTGTTTAATAAAGGTGTGGACTGAGAAGGCACAAGTGGTGAAGTGGACATAACACTAAAGATATGGGCATCTACTATATGCACCCATTTGCCGCAAAAAGATCTCCATTCTTTTTTTTATTTATCGAAAAAAAAAAAGAAAAAAAAGAAAAAGGATCTCCATTCTACTTGCTCTCTTTCCTGTCAAGGTGGTCATAGTCCAGAGTTTTGTAAATTTGATTAAGTGACCATGTGTGATAATTAATAATTTATAATTATTGAAAAAATGAGTTAATTTTTTTTTAAAAAAATTTTATACAATTTTTTAAAGATTAAATTTATAGATATAAAAAAACTGAACTTAGATATATTTAAAAAAAAAACAGAAAATTAAAGTTTTTTTAAAAAACTTAAAAATCTCTAATTCTGTAATTCATAAAACAATTCAGATGCTAATAAGCTTTTCAAAAAAAAAAATTACAAAAAAATATCTTAGCAAGAAAAACTTTTTGTTCCCACCGAAATTCCAAACCTGCACTAGATAGGGTGGGTTTTTCTGAGTAGTGACAAAAGGAAACACTATAAAATGTAGAATTCAGTTTGTTTTACTCAATTTTGGCATATGATTGTAATCTACTCAATTTTTCAGTACATATAAAAAAGTCATATACTCATGGCCTGATAGTGAGTAGGCTCATATCTCATGTAGACTATGTAGTCATGTACTCATGTGTGGTAATTTTTTAATTTTTTTTGTATCAGTTATCAGTGTTATTTACTTATTTTTATTTATATTTATATTTTTTATTTATTCAAAACTTGCAAGTAGTATGTCTCTTAGTGTGGTTGTGTTATTTTTGTTTTTGTTTTTTGTTTTTTTTTTTTAAATTCAGAACTTTTTAGACAATGACACGGACAGATAATGTAACTCGTGTTTCTTCTGCAACATCTAATGCCGCGTCTCAATCGGAAGAAATTCTAAAGCGAAATTCAAATGATGTTGGATGGGACTATGCAATAACAGTGGATCCTAGAAATTTGGATAAGGTAAAATGCAAGTTGTGTGGTAAAAGGTTTAGTGGAGGAGTGTACAGAGCAAAGTTACACATAGCCCATGTTAAAGGGTCGGTAACTGCGTGCCCAAAGTCTACCGATGAAGATAAAAAAAAGTGTCAAGCGGCATTAGATGAAGCACCAAGAAAGAAAAGAGAGAAGAGGAAACAACAAGAGGAGATAAGAGAAGAGGTTCAATTTGTTGGTGAAGACGATGAAGATGTTGTAGAGGTTGGGTCATCGAGAAAGAAGCCGCACGTTCTTGGGCCTATGGATAGATTCGCAAACATTATCGATCCCGATTCTTCAATGGATACTGCGAAGAAGATGAGGCAACAAAATATGCATGATGCGATTTGGAATGAAAGAAAACAAACTGTGCATCAATATGTGGTTAGATGGGTGTATGAAGCAGGCATCCCTTTTCATGCTATTGATAATGATAGCTTTCAAAGATTTGTGGAAGCGGTTGGTCAATTTGGTCCGGGTTACCAACCTCCAAGTCAATATGAATTAAGGGAGCCATTGTTGAAGAAAGGGGTTGAGAGGACAAAAATTTCACTCAAGAAGCAAAAGGAAGAATGGGCTTCGAATGGTTGCTCTATCATGACCGATGCTTAGACCGATCGAAAGAAAAGAAGTATTATGAATTTATGCGTGATTTGCAAGGTGGGCACCACTTTTCTTTCTTCCAAAGAAGCATCTACTGATGCGCACACGAGGGAATATATTTTTGAATATGTTGACAAGTGCATTGAAGAAATCGGGCCAGAAAAAGTAATTCAGGTGGTGACGGACAATGCTTCTAATAATATGGCCGCGGCAAATTTTTTAAAAGAGAAGAGGCCAAACATGTTTTGGACTTCATGTACTTCTCACACATTAAACCTCATGCTTGAGGGAATTGGAAAAACTCCTAGATTCAAAGGCGTGATTGAGAAGGCAAAGGCATTCACCATTTTCATTTATTCACATCATACGACATTGGTTTTGATGAGAAAGTTTACAAATAGAAGAGACATAGTAAGGTCGGGAGCCACTGGATTTGCAACTTCTTTTCTCACTTTGCAAAGTTTGATGGAGAAGAAAGAAAAGTTAAGGACTATGGTTACTAGTGATGCATGGGGAGGATGCAAACATTCCAAGAGTGCAAAAGGGAAAACGGCATATGCTACGGTGGTAAGCATGTCTTTTTGGAATGGGGTAACATTATGCTTAAAGGTGTTTGCTCCTTTAGTGAAAATACTTCGCCTTGTTGATGGGGATCGAAAGCTATCAATGGGCTTCTTTTATGGTGAGCTACAACAAGCAAAGGAAGAAATCAAAGAGTCTTACAAAAATGTGGAGGTTAATTACCGTCCAATCTTGGAGATTATTGATAAAAAAAGTTGAAGGTCGACTTGAAAGTCCACTACATTTGGCGGCTTACTTCTTGAATCCTTATTACTTGTTCAAAGATCCAACCTTACAAAGTGATCCTCTTGTCATAGATGCGGTTTTTACTTGTGTTGAGAAGTTTTTCCCGGATGACTTTACTATGCAACATCAAGTTATAAATGTTGAATTATTGAAGTATAAGAAAAAAGAGGGTGGGTTTGGAAGACCCTTGGCGAAGGTGGGATGTGCCAAGAATGATGACAATTATGATCCAGGTAAATATACTTATTTTTTATACATTATTTTATTTACTTTTTTAATATTTCTTATTTAAAGAATTTCTTAGTAATTAATTTATTATGCTTTATTCTTTAATTTTTAATGTAGTTGGATGGTGGTCAAACTATGGTAATCTTACACCCAACTTGCAAAAATTGGCTTCAAGAATCCTCTCATTAACTTCTAGTTCTTCTGGATGTGAGAGAAATTAGAGCAATTTTGAGGCGGTAAGTATGAATTATAAGGTGTATGGTAGTTAGTTAATTGAAATATAGGAAATACTAATAATTTTTACCATATATTGTTTATGTAGTTACATACAAAGAAAAGGAATAGACTAGATACATCAAGGTTGAACAATCTAGTCTATGTCCAATTCAATTCCAAGATCATCAACAAGAAGCTAAAGTTGAAGGAGAAAGATGTGGATGTACTACTTGCTACTGAAGCTAGCAACGCACAAGGATGGATAGTTGACGGTGGTAATAATGAAGAAGTCGAGCCCAGTTCGGGACTTACTTGGGAAATGGTTGGAGAGGCATCAGGGGCGGATCATGTCATGGAGCCTCGGAGAAGTGGTAGAAATGTTGAAGTAAGAGAACTTCATGAAGTCGAGTTTGTATCGGATGAGAATACAGAAGAAGAGGGTGATGCGGAGTATGACTTCGAGTCCGATGGAGACGGAGTATTGGAGCGATATGGAGAAGAAGAGTTGGAAGCTTAGTTTGTTCGTAAGCATCTATTTAAATTGCATTGTTGATAATGTGACTTTTTTAATATTAGAATTGTCTCTATATTATTAATTATGCTTTAAAATAATTTTTCCGCCTAAGCCCCCCGCCTAGGCGCCCGACTAGTCCCCTAGGCGCTAGGCCCCCCTCCACCGCCCGACTAGCGCCTAGCGCTTTTTAGCACATTGCCTCGGGTGTGACATAATATCAGATTCTGGGCATTCAGAGAGAATTTCAGACATTCCCCTTGGGATCTGTGCATTTATGAGCTTATTGTGAATATTCCTTCACACTCGCTCGATCATTAATTGCATAGATTTCTTTCGGAATACTCCCCCGCTCACTGTTCTTTAGTTTATCTCTCTTTACCTGCTTTCCACTTTCTCTCGAGATTCCCTCTACACTATTGATTCTTGGATTACTACTCTCTTACGAACTCTCCTATCTCATCTTACCCCACCTATAAAATCACTACCTACACTATGCAAGTACCATCAAACCCACAAAATTAAAACCAATCAAATGCACAGTGGATGGTATAAAAAATTTCACACAAAGTCACACATTCCTCCTTCCTCTTCTTTCTCTTACTCCAAGAAGAAATTAATATCTAATGCGCTTTCTAGGGATTTGCCTTGCACCATCTGTAACACTTAGATAGACCTGAGCAGTCTCCATTTAGCCACTGCAATTATTCATTCACCACCTAGTGTGTCTCAAGCAAGGGTTTCAAAACAAGTAACCAAAATGCCAATTCCCAAGTCATAACTCTTTTTGACAGATGCACTTTTTGCCAACTTACTATTTTTTTTTTTGTTAAACACTGCAACTCAGTAAATAACTAAAGAACTGAATGTGTAACATCACTACAATCATTGACCTTTTTGTGCACACCGTCCACCTCAACAAATCAGATAACAGGTTCCTAAGAAACCACATGATACTGTTCTCATATCTGTTACGAACAGCAAATTAACACACCAAAAAGAAAAACCAAAAACAAAAAAAACAAGACAAAAAATATCTCGGTTAGCTCTTTCATGACTACTGTAAGTAGTTACTTCACTTTGCTACAGCAGCTTCAGTAGCTCTATTCACTGCATATCAATCTCCAGAGGAAAATGATTATAGAATATAATTGTGATGTCCATTACATCCCTCTCTCCATCAAGCTCTGCAAGTGAAGGCAGAGGGTAGACTCCTTCACAATACCACAGATTACTATCCTTTTCCCCGGTTTTTTTTTAGCAGGTTTTTATTCCCCTGATTATTTACATACATTTAGAGGTAAAATCACTGTAAAATTCAAGGATTTAAAGTGTTAATAAATATCTTTCCATGTTAAGTCCACCTAAAATTAAAGACATGATAACAATGAAACTGACACAGAGATACTCCATATAGATATGGACGTAGTGACTATAAAACATTACATAAAAAATCAAAATATAGTGGATGCAAACATGATACTTTAATGAAATCATGGCATAACCACCTAAGCATAAAGGACATCAGAAGGCATTCAAGACATGGCAGGTCGCATAAACAACAAAATGCAAAAAGATGAAAAAAAAAAATGAATGGAATCATAACTTCAAAGCTTACCCAAGAATCAGCCAACAGGCATGTCATCTTCCTCGGAACCCTGAAGCTGTAGAGGTCCCTTGAAACCACCTTTATTATCTCCAAGAAGCTCGCGGGCTGCTTTCTCAAGAAATTCCTGGGCAGCAGTTCGAACAGATTGTTTCTCAGCAGACTGATATTTCCTCCTTTTGTGGGCATTTCTCTCCGGATTCTTTGTCTTCGCCCCCTCTCCTCGACTAATATCCCTCATACTTTGTTTCTGATCTGCAAATTTTGAACAACTTTTTCAACAAAACAAGATCAAAACGGAAAATAAAAAACCATGCCCTCCACAAGAAAGTGATTGTCCACTGACCCGAAGTAAGATCAGGCAACGAATGCTCAATGAATCGGGTCGCTGCTTGGTAATTTAAGGTAGCTGAAGGCCGCAGAGGTGCTTCAAGGAGATGTAAGATATTGAGTTACCAACAATAGGACAATAATTGCAAAAATTTGACTTATAATTCAAACAAAATTAGCAACCCAGGAGAAGGAAAAACAAAAAAGTGTACATAAGTAACATAACATCTAATTCCAGATTAAATATATCACAAATCAGCCATCTAAAATGACACGGCACATCACTTTTCCGTTTCTTTTCAGAACGAGAGGGCCATCACTCCAATCAC
Organism: Hydrangea macrophylla; assembly: GCA_033977485.1. Taxonomy (NCBI): domain Eukaryota; kingdom Viridiplantae; phylum Streptophyta; class Magnoliopsida; order Cornales; family Hydrangeaceae; genus Hydrangea; species Hydrangea macrophylla. The sequence continues at coordinate 43,124,450 of CM066995.1, forward strand.
GGGTCTTCATGCTTTTGGGAACTGAGAATAAAGTTTGATCTTTGGTAAATTTACATTCTATGCTGCTAGGGACAAATGAAAGGAAATAGGAAAAAGAGAAAACTCCGCTAGACTAAGGCAAGAAAAAGAATGATATGTTGGCCCAATTAAAATATCTTTTTCAAACACCAAACTTCCAATTTCTTTCCAGTTGGTAGAGTTACACTCTATTTGGTTTGATTTTGAAATAGAATAGAATTGAATTGAAATGAGTTCTTGACAAATCCGACCACTTTCGGTCTTCTAAACCCCCTAAAACAAGAATTGGGTAGAATTGGAAAGAATTCAATTCTAGTTTTAGGTCAAACCAAACACAAGAATTGCCACAAACAAGAATTGAAAATCAATTATTTTCTTGTTTGTGGCAAACCAAGAGGACTGTAGTGAAGAATACCTTTACTCTCTTTTTTTCGGGTATTGGTAAATATATAAAAACAAAAGAAACATGTAAAAATTTTAGGAATACCTTTACTCAAGTTTAGGAGCCGCTCTAGTTTCTCTTGATACAAGCTTAATCTCTCCTACGTAGAGAGAACAAAATAGATTAGCATTTAGCAAAACTCAGTAATTGAAACATTTGGAAAAGAAAAAGAAAAAAAAAACCCATAAATCAAAAAGACCCATTCATCAAAACCTCCAAAACAGATAATTAAACAGACACCGTTAGAGCAATACCTAAAAATATAGACACCCTCAAGACCAAAATCAAAAATAAAAATACAAAATATACAATAGAAGAAAACATACAATCTCTGATTTGACAGGATGGTCATCTGGGTTTACACCATTACACCTCAGTCTCACTGGAAACATGGATTAAATTCAAATTCAAATTCAAATTCAGAGAAATGGAAATTAAAAAAAAATATTGAGAAATGGAGTGTGAGGAATGACTAACATGTGAAAAGGGTTGTAGTGGCTTTGACTAGCAAGAGGAGAGACTGAGCCCGTTGTAGTGGAGGCATGTGGGCGAGAACTTGGGCTTCACATAGAGGTAAGAACTCCATAAACTGACTTCTGAGTTGTTCAATGTTGTTTGATGTCTTATTCACAGCCTCCATCACTGCCTCTGGTACTACTTTGCTGCTGCTCTCTTTTCTAACTCCTTCCATTAATTTCTCTATAATTTCCGACTACAAACTAACTAACTCTCTCTCTCTCTCTCTCTCTCTCTCTCTCTCTCTCTCTAAACAAGGGTTCTAAACAATACTGCAATCGAAAATTAGGTTGAGATTCATTCTGGATGGTGACGCTATAGCTTTCTCACTCCGTATATGTGTGCGTGCTGTACGTGTGTGTATATATATATTATATATACGGTACTTGGGTTTTGGGCTCTAATGTCAGCGGCGAGTGGCGAGTGCAGAGTTTAGTAGGAGTAATTCTTAGTAGGGGTAATTACACTGATCTCCTCGAGGTTAGGTCTAATTATACTGACCTCCCTTGTAGTTTTTAAAATTAGACAGACCTCCCCTAAGTTTTGTATTTAAGTAACAATTTGCCCCCTCTATAATCCCCCATTAGTACACCGTTAAATACAATTACACGGACCTCTCTTGATGTTTTCAAAAGTACACAAATCTCCCCTGACTTCAGTATTTAGGTAATAATTTACCCCATTTGCTAGTAAAAGGCCATAACAAGACATACTTAGGCCAGCAAATATTTGTGTTAATTTTTCCAAAATACCCTTACTCTCGTTTTACGTTTTTTTTTTCTGCTAACCAACAAAAAAAAAAAAAAACAATCATCCACATGCTATGATCCCATGCAAATATGGGGTAAATGTATGGTTGAGATTATAGGGTCACCACATCAGCATGCTAATATGGTGTGACAGACTCACTAAATTGAAAATTTTACAAATTAGTCATGATCCCGTTGAAAATAGGAGATATACGTATTGCCTAGATTAGAGGGTCACACTACATCCACATACTAATGTGGTGTGACAAGCCTACCGAATAATTTCTTCAAACAAAAGTTCTATCTTAACATGAATTCTGTTTAAAAATTGATGATGTGACAAATTAAATTGGAGGTCATAAATCCTTATGCTTACGGCTCATCAGTTTTAAAATTTAAAACCAAACCAAAATCGAATCACAACTAATGTATGAGCATGAGCATCAGCAATAAAACAAAAGTCTGAAAAATAAGAATAATTTTAAAATTTAACTGAGTTAGTGTAATTTAAAAAAAAAAATATCACAAGAGAGGTGTGTGTTGCTTGACATGACCTCGAGGGAGATAAAGGTAATTTGGAAAGCTTATAAGGGTATTTTGAAAAAATTAAAACAAATATTTGATGGCCTAAGCATGTCTTATTATGGTCTTGTATTAGCAAAGGGGGTAAATTGTTACCTAAATACTAAAGTCAGGGGAGGTTTGTGTACTTTTGAAAACCTCAAGGGAGATCCCTGTAATTATATTTAACGGTTTACTAGCGGAGGATAACGGAGGCAGCAAATTGTTAGCTAAATACTAAACTCATGGGAGGTCTGTGTAATTTTGAAAACCACAAGGGACGTCAGTGTAATTAGACCTAACCTCGAGGGAGGTCAGTGTAATTACCTCTTCTTAGTATTTCTTAGGAGGGAGGTAATAATTACAACATTGGCAATTTAAGTATGGATTAAAATACATTTTACACCCTCCTTATAGTTTGATTTTTGTGTCATTTTAGTTCCTCAAATTTTAATTTAAACCCTAAACTTCTTTAATTGAACCAATTTCATCCTTCCGTCTAAATCAGCTCTGAAAACTAATGCTAGTTGCTCACGTGATGTGCACAAGCCTGCAACGAAAGGGTAAAGATGGAATTTCACCATAATCCTACCTATGAACAAGCTTCTGTAATGGTGCTCTGACAACTTTTTCTTGTTAAATTTCTACATTGGTTTCTTGTTAAATGGTCAGTATCCGTTTTCATGTTAATTGCTATAGCTGATGTTGTGGTGTGATAATGATGTAGTCGAATATTATGGAATTTGTTCACATTGGTTTTGTTATGATTTTAGTTGCTCAGATTATATTATGTTGAAGTGGCTCTCTTTTATTGAATTGATTTTTTTGGCTTATGGAAATTGGTTTATTTATAGACGACCATATCAAAAGCCCTCAAAGAGATGCTAAAAAACCAAAGCCATCTTCTACAGTACTTAATTCAGTGACAAAACCACTGTTCACTCCTACCATCTCTGTTGTTAAAATCGGATGATACGCGATATGTATCGTACGATTCGATATGATACACATATAATACGATTCGCATCGTATATACGAATCAAAGTCGAATAATAATCGCAGCATCGAATTGTGATTCCATGGATATCATGCTATTCGAATCGCGATATGGAATCGCTGCGATTCCTTTCGCGACTTTTCATTATTATTTTTTTGTACCTATTTGCCAACTGCACCAGTTGTACATCCTATATATATTATATATGTTTATATGTACTCATTAATAATAAAGCCTAGAAAGAGAAAACAAAACAAAAAAAAACCTCATGATCAACTCTCTCTCTCTCTGTTCAACTGTGTTGTGCAGCTTGTGCCGACAAGAAGATGAGGTCTTCTTCCAATATATTTTTTTTGCCTTCTTGCAAAGAGGTGGTCCCAAGTAGGGATGACAATGGAGCGGGTATGGGACGGGAGACCCTGTTTGGATCTTTTTTATTTTGCGTCGGCCATGCCAAAGCTGAGTAGCTCGATTGTGTGATTAAATTAGTAAACATGGTTTTTCATAATATTTTGTACGAGTGATGCACGATCTGACTTCTATCGTATATGGATTGTTAAAAACTAGTAGAAAAATACCCTAGTTATAGGTTCTTTGACAATATTGAAGCGCACAAGTCAAAATGTGATGAAAATAATATAAAATAAGGCTTTTGGAAGTGGAAATATATTGGTTGAAGGGAAATTACAAGGAATAAAATTACTTAAGAAAGTAAAATACAATAGTGTAAGAACACTAAAAGAAATTAAGAAAGCTATGGAAAAGCTACTGGATACTTAAAAGAAGAACAAAATGAATGCTTTTGAATGTTTTTTTGGGAGTGATTGTGTGCTGTCGGGAGTTGTTAGATAGAGGGGAGTGAGATATGTTGATCCAATAGCAACTTTCCTTTCATAGTAAGTCTTCTCGGATGCACTGGAACTCACAATTTGCATTAAAACTTGTAATCATTCATGGGCCTACCACATAATTTGATACACTGCATGTATCAAAATGAGACCGATGGCCTCTTGGTCCGATCGGTGGTGATTTTGCAAGTATTGAAACATGTATGGCTTGAGTCTTCAAAGTCATACTAGGTGGGCCCATCAAGCTCACCATTTACATTCATAATGAGTTCATATTGGAAAGCATTCTTTTACTCAGAGCCCGAAGGCAATGCCGATAGGGCTTCAAGATTGCTTGCTTTGTGAAGACAAAATTCTTAGTCACGATGTCATGAGTACCACATGATGTCATCATTGTCATGACTCAAGCTATATATATGGACGATGGACTTTGTCAGGGTTTTATGGGCAAGTGTTTTTCCTACATTTGTCACTTTACATTTTTAAATACCCATGTATTTGGGTATTTAACATTTGATTTAAAGAATAAGAGTTATTTTAATCCGAATGTTCACCTTCACTCACCCATGTCTAATGCTATTGACCAACTCCCCAAACCATAGGTCATGTAACAAAAATACATATTTTGGGTGCAAACAATTGTCCCCTTAGCTCTTTAAAAATGAAAGAAGTGAATTTTGAAGAGCTATTTTTGTCAGACCGATTCAAATGTTGACCGAATCAGTATTCGATTTCAGTCCTCAATCCCTTTTGATAATAAAATTGCTGCAAGAAGAGCCATCAAATTAAAGACAAAATTTGGTGAGATCCACAAAGCTAGTATGGATGAGTATTTTTGTCACGCCCCGACGTAGCATAATTCAGGAAAGCATTTAATTTCCTTTATGGACTCGTAGGTCGTGACAAGTGAGTATGACCAATTGTCCCTGCAACAAATAACTTAACAACATTTCTAAAGGAAAGGATACTAATAAACATAAACATCCGAAATTAAAACTTACTAAACTATTACATAAGTCCAGGTCTTAGGCACAAACGCCCTTATTCAAATTCTAACAAGGTTTATTACAACTCTGAAAGGAAAGACATAAGGAATATAAAACAGCTCTCCTGGAAAGTCTCCTGACCCTAAGTAGCATAGTCAAAGTACCCTGGTTGCTCCTGACCTGAAAAATCTGGACATAGAGTCCAGGACGCATCAACGTCGTCAGCTTATGCAAGCTGGTGAGCAAAAATAAACAAGTGCTCGCAATGTATATATAAGCATATAAACAACGGTGCAATTTAACTTTAAAAGCAATAGATTCAAGGTTCCAATTCCAACATAAGTCACGGGGGAATAAAGTAAGCAGTAAATATGCGACCGTGCATGAACAATGTAACATCTCATCTTTCTGACTCTTTTCTCTCGACAAAACACAAGATCATATCATCCAAACTCCCTCATTCTAGTACCTTGAAAATACTCGGGCAGCCACACTATAGTACAACGGGTACCAGAGAATGTCCAATCAGCCTTGATCCACGACATCACACTATAATACCACCACGGCATACCAGAGACAACCTCGATCAGTATCCGGAACTCGGGTATCAGGGAGTGTCCGTGGAGGCGTCACATACTATAGCACTACCATGGGTGCCAGGGAGTGTCCAATTTGGTACCGTCATATTAAAGAGGTACCCTAAAACCACATCATCACGACATCCACTGCTTCGATCCATGGCATCACACTATAGTACCACCATGGCATACCAGAGATTACCTCGATTAGTATCCGGAACTCGGGTACTAGGGAGTGTCACTATAATACCACCACGGCATACCAGAGATTACCTCGATCAGTATCCGGAACTCGGGTATTAGGGAGTGTCCATAGAGGCAACTCATACTACTACACAATCCCTTTTATTCTTTTCACACTTTTCTCACATACTATGCATGCCGACTCCACCTCGACCCTATCATGCATGTCAATGTCCATGAAATTGTAACCCCAAAAAAAATTTATGAAAAGTGTGAAATCATTGAGTTAGCACCCACGATCTAAATTATCAAGTCATATATGAAACAATAAGCAAATTCATCAAAAACTACTTTAACACGCTTTTACAGCTACTAGTACACAAGTATATCTACTTTGAAGCAATGCCCTTAAAAATGAGTTATAATTTTTATAGGTGAATTATACATCAAAAGAAAGGTCTTTGAGTCTAGTTTCCAACGCTTCGAACGGTGCGCGTTTTCGAGTTTTCTAGAGAAAGTTATGGCCGTTTTAGTAAAAGTCGTCAGTGCTGAAAAATGTCAATCGATTGACAAAAGTGTCAATCGATTGGATGACATGTCAATCGATTGAATGACATGTCAATCGATTGGATATGTTTCCAATCGATTGGTATCAGCAGTTTCTCCCCTGTTACGAATTTGAAGTCTGTTTTTGACCAATTTCTCAATTCTGCTTCAACCAAGACACGTAATATATGGATTTCTTCGTTTTTCCGCAAGGATTATGAATACGTGATCGGTTTTAACTAATTTCAATCGTAGCTCTCGGATTTCACGTAAAACCGAGAGGTGACAAAACTTTAAATCAACGGTACGTCGCGATACGGATGAATTAAGCCGTAGTATTCGAACCGCAGCTTATTGGGACTAAGATCTTTCATTCCCAATTCACGGAATTGATTTTGGTTAACTTTTGTAAAACTCCAATTTCAAAGCTTTAAAGGTGTATATATATATATACACATATACACGCATATATACACTGAAAAATACATATATAAACATGGCGAGTGAGTTTATAATACTCACAGAGTCGATTATACAGAAAATTTTGAGACCGAGAATTCCGCCGAATAATCCGCCGTTAGAAATTACTCCTCCGTTTTTTATATATATATATAGCTATGTATGTGACTGAATATATATAATCTGTATGTGTATGTGTGTGTATTGTTCTTGAGAGAGCAAGAGAGTGATAGAGAGAATTTGAGGGAGATTGAGAGAGACACAGTTATACATATATATAAACTGCCCAAAATTGGGCTCCAAGCAATGGGTAGAAATCACCCGGTGAGGTTGAGCTCACGTGCTCCCTCACCCAACATACGATATAGTCGCAGATTTTAAAACAAAACTGATATTTTACGGTTGATATAAAAGTACTAAAAATTATTTTAGTGTAGGAAATAAATTTTCGGTTTATACAAAAAATATAGATATTGTTTTTGAAACCATAGAAAATATTTTTCTGTATTTATGGAAATTACAGTTTGACCCTCAAATAAATATTTCAAATAGAAATTAAATCAGATGCTCATGGGAATGAAATGCAATATTTATTAAAAATAAATATTCATTTATTTATGGAAAAGAAAAATACAGGGTGTTACAATCTACCCACCTTAACAGAGATTTCGCCCCGAAATCTGACCTAACTAATCCTGAAACAACTCGGAGTATCTAGTCCTCATGTCTGACTCTAACTCCCACGACGCTTCTCCCTCGTCATGATGCCTCCATTGAACCTTAACCAAAGGAACGTCTCTTCTTCTCAGCCTCTTGATACTCTGGTCGAGAATCCTCACAGGTCTATCCTTGTAGACAACATTCTGACTCGTCTCTATATCGTCAAAATTAACTACGTGTGAAGGATCCCTTATGTATTTCCTTAACATACTGACATGGAACACGTTATGAACACCAGACATCTTTGGTGGCAACGCGAGTCGATAAGCCACTTTCCCAATACGCTCCAAAACCTCGAATGGTCCGATGAAACGAGGTGCCAACTTTCCTCTTTTCTGACCGAAACGTACCACTCCCCGAACGGGTGAAACCTTAAGGAGTACATGATCTCCGACACTGAACTCCAAATCCTTTCGTCGCCGATCCGCATAACTCTTGTGTCTACTCTGTGCAGTTTTCATTCTTTCCCTGACCAGTGAAATCTTCTCATTAGTTTCTCTCACCAAATCTGGTCCCAACAATTCTGTGTCTCCCACTTCAGCCCAACACAATGGAGATCGACATGGCCGACCGTACAAGGCTTCAAACGATGCCATCCCAATACTCGAGTGATAACTGTTGTTATACGCAAATTCGACCAACGGCAAGTGCGTCTCCCAAGACTCTTCAAAGTCAATTGCACAAACTCTGAGCATATCTTCCATAATCTGGTTAACACGCTCGGTCTGTCCATCGGTCTGAGGATGGAATGCAGTACTCATCTTGAGCGAAGTTCCCATAGCCTTCTGCAGACTTTCCCAAAATCCTGAGGTAAAACGTGCATCGCGGTCTGATACAATCGACACAGGCACACCGTGCAGTCGCACCACTTGTTGTAGGTACATTCGACTCATCCTTTCTACTGGGTAAGTCATATTGTACGCGATGAAGTGTGCAGACTTTGTCAAACGATCCACAATTACCCAAATCGCGTCATGATTCTGTTGTGACCGGGGTAATCCAACCACGAAATCCATAGTTATGTGTTCCCACTTCCATCCTGGAATAGGTAAGGGTTGTAACAATCCCGAGGGTTTCTGATGTTCAGCCTTCACTTGTTGACAAGTCAAACATTTAGACACAAACTTGGCTACTTCTCGTTTCATCCCTTCCCACCAGAAGTTTCTCTTCAAATCCTTATACATCTTTGTTCCTCCTGGGTGTACTGTCAGTCTCGATTTATGTGCTTCTTCGAGAATATCTTTTCTCAAATCTCCAAAATCTGGCACACACAATCTGTCTCGACATCTGTACCCTCCATCGGCCCCAACCTTCCATTCTGTAGGGTTCTTTTCTGACATCTTGGCGAACCATGCTTGAAACTTCTCGTCTTCCTTTTGGGCCTCGATGATTCGACTCACAAGTGTTGGTTGTACTACGAGGCATCCAAAGTGTTGTCCGGCACTTCCCTCAGAAATCTGCATATCAAATTCTGCGATTGTCTCTAAAGCTTTCCACTCCCTCAACATCAATGACGCAATCATTCCTTGATGTTTTCGACTTAGGGCGTCAGCGACTACATTAGCCTTACCAGGGTGGTACTCTAATGTAAAGTCATAGTCCTTGATCAGTTCCATCCACCGGCGTTGCCTCGTGTTCAACTCCTTCTGAGTAAACAAATACTTAAGGCTCTTGTGGTCCGAGAACAAATCAAACTTCTCCCCATAGAGGTAGTGTCTCTAGATCTTAAGTGCGAACACGACTGCTGCTAGCTCCAAATCATGAGTTCGGTAATTCAATTCATTTGGCTTCAACTGCCGTGAACCATAGGCTATGACCTTTCCGTCTTGCATAAGGACACATCCCAATCCTTGATACGAGGCGTCACTGAAAATAGTGAACTTCTCACCATCCTTTGGTATCGCAAGCACTGGCGCTGTTGTCAATCTCTCTTTCAATTCCAGAAAAGCGCGTTCATGCTTATCAGTCCATTCAAACTTCAAATCTTTCTTAGTCAAACCAGTTAACGGGGCTGCTATCTTTGAGAAACCCTCTACAAATCTTCGATAGTAACCACCTAGTCCCAGAAAACTTCTGACTTCTGTAGCATTGGTCGGCCGAGTTCAATTCGCCACTGCATCGGTCTTTGAGGAGTCAACTGCGATTCCTTGTTGTGAGATCACATGCCCGAGGAACTTAACTTCCTGAAGCCAGAATTCACACTTACTGAATTTAGCATATAGGCGGTGATCTTTGAGAGTCTATAACGCGATCCGTAGATGTTGCTCATGCTCTTCCTCTGACTTGGAATAGATCAAAATATCATCAATAAAGACAATAACGAATTGATCCAAATAGGGCTTGAATACTCTGTTCATCAAGTCCATAAACACAGCCGGGGCATTCGTCATCCCAAACGGCATCACTAAGAACTCATAGTGTCCGTACCTCGTCCTGAAAGCAGTTTTAGGTATGTCTTCCTTTCGTACCCTTAACTGATGATACCCTGACCGTAGATCAATCTTAGAAAAGGTCGTGGCTCCTTGCAACTGATCAAACAGATCGTCTATCCGAGGTAAAGGATACTTATTCTTGATAGTAACCTTATTCAGTTCTCGGTAGTCAATACACAACCGCATTGTCCCATCCTTCTTCTTCACGAATAACACTGGTGCTCCCCAGGGTGAAGTACTTGGACGAACAAAACCCAACTTCTCAAGTTCTTGAACTTGTTCCTTCAGCTCCAGTAACTCTGTAGGGGCCATCCTGTAGGGAACCTTGGTTATAGGTCAAGTGCCTGGTACCAGTTCCACACAGAATTCTATGTCCCTTTCTGGCGGTAATCCTGAAATATCTCGGAATACTTCCTTAAATTCCTTGATCACTGGGATTGATGACACTGTCACCTCTACACTGACAACCTCAATGTTTGCTAGGCATCTGGTGAGGAACATATCACCTGAAGGGTTACATTGGAAATCGAAGAGTCGATTCCCATTGTCCGCAAATGTGATCTTCTTCCTTGCACAATCCAACTTCGCATGATTCTCCTCGAGCCAATCCATTCCCAAGATTATATCAAATTCTTTCATCGACAAAACCACCAATCTTGCCAAAAGTTCACGGTCTCCTAACCGTAGAGGACAATCCTTACATACATGTAATAACTTGACGGTGGTCCCTAAGGGTGAGACAGCACTCAAAGCTTCATCTAAACGTTGCGTCATTATACCCAACTTCCGAATAATCTTAATAGATATAAAGGAATGTGTAGCACCCGTGTCAAATAAAACTTTAACATGAGAGTTAAACAAGGTTAGAGTACCTTCCACTGCTCGTTGCTCAGGCGGTTCCTCCTCATAAACACCTTCTTCATACTCTGTTTCTTCATAGCCAGCAGCCTCGGGGATAACAGCATTCAGGCGGGCCTGTCCTTGCTGACCATAGTTACCCATCCTGGGAGCCTTGCAGTCCTTACTTATGTGACCTGGTATGCCACAATTATAGCACACAACTCCTGGTCGATCAAAACGCCTAGGGGCTTTGCATTCTCGAGCTCGGTGGCCGGGGATACCACAATTGTAACATTTATCATTGTTGTTTCCTCTTATTGCTCGAGGCGGATACTGCTGCATTGCTTGTGTTTGTTGGGGTTTCTTCCCTCCGTCCCAAGTCCTTTTCTGTCCTTGAGGGTACGCTGGTTTCTGTCCGGGATAGCCCTTTTGCGGAGGCCGATTTCCAAATGGTTTCGAATTCTGACAACCATCATTCTCTAACCCCGTAGCCAATCTCACCAGAGCTTCAAATGACTGGCCCAGATGCCCCATAGTCAGATGTCGGAGAGACAAGTTGAGACCCCGGTGATACTTCTTGATTTTCTTCTGGGGTGTGTCCACCATATGTGGAGCAAAGCGAGACAGCCGTTCAAACTGAGTAGTATACTCACGGACAGTCAGATTCCCTTGAGTCAACTCCATAAACTCTTACTCTCTCTTGTCCTTTTCTTCTTCAGGAAAATACTTCTCGAGAAATCTTTCCTTGAACACCACCCACGGCATTCTCCTTGCAGCTTCTTCCCCTATGGTCGCCTTTTCAGCATCCCACCAATCAGCCGCTGCATAAGACAGCTGAAAGATAGCCAGACGCTTCTTCTCCAGATCCGTGCACTCTATGGTCTCAAAGATACGCTCCATCTGGCGTAGCCACTGCTCCGCTTGCCAGGGTTCATCAGTCCCAGCGAAATACTCAGGTCGCAGAGTGCGAAACTCCTTGAGAAGCTTGTCTCCAGTCTGGTGGGCTTGCCTTCCATTCCCGTTGTGATTCCCATTCTGATTATTGTTCCTTACATTCTGATCACTAACCCTCTCTAATCTTCTTACAAAAGCCTCAAACATTCCGGTTGGATCTATTACTGGGGTGCATCTTCAATAGCGGGACGATTCCTGAGATTTCTTCCAGCCATAAAATCGAGAGAACAGTACCTATCCATTGATCAACAAGAAATCGGTCAATCTCTCGAGAAGAAAGAAAATTCTAAACGATAGAAAGCGACTAAACACGAAATAAAGTCGAACTATCTTATCTTAATTCTATCTTAACGGTAGATCCTATGTGTTTTGGACAATTGGTCGAGCCATAACCTGGCTCTGATACCAAAAAGCATGTCACGCCCCGACGTAGCATAATTCAGGAAAGCATTTAATTTCCTTTATGGACTCGTAGGTCGTGACAAGTGAGTATGACCAATTGTCCCTGCAACAAATAACTTAACAACATTTCTAAAGGAAAGGATACTAATAAACATAAACATCCGAAATTAAAACTTACTAAACTATTACATAAGTCCAGGTCTTAGGCACAAACGCCCTTATTCAAATTCTAACAAGGTTTATTACAACTCTGAAAGGAAAGACATAAGGAATATAAAACAGCTCTCCTGGAAAGTCTCCTGACCCTAAGTAGCATAGTCAAAGTACCCTGGTTGCTCCTGACCTGAAAAATCTGGACATAGAGTCCAGGACGCATCAACGCCGTCAGCTTATGCAAGCTGGTGAGCAAAAATAAACAAGTGCTCGCAATGTATTTATAAGCATATAAACAACGGTGCAATTTAACTTTAAAAGCAATAGATTCAAGGTTCCAATTCCAACATAAGTCACGGGGGAATAAAGTAAGCAGTAAATATGCGACCGTGCATGAACAATGTAACATCTCATCTTTCTGACTCTTTTCTCTCGATAAAACACAAGATCATATCATCCAAACTCCCTCATTCTAGTACCTTGAAAATACTCGAGCAGCCACACTATAGTACAACGGGTAACAGGGAATGTCCAATCAGCCTTGATCCACGGCATCACACTATAATACCACCACGGCATACCAGAGACAACCTCGATCAGTATCCGGAACTCGGGTATCAGGGAGTGTCCGTGGAGGCGTCACACACTATAGCACTACCATGGGTGCCAGGGAGTGTCCAATTTACCACCGTCATATTAAAGAGGTACCCTAAAACCACATCATCACGACATCCACTGCTTCGATCCATGGCATCACACTATAGTACCACCACGGCATACCAGAGATTACCTCGATCAGTATCCGGAACTCGGGTACTAGGGAGTGTCACTATAATACCACCACGGCATACCAGAGATTACCTCGATCAGTATCCGGAACTCGGGTATTAGGGAGTGTCCATAGAGGCAACTCATACTACTACACAATCCCTTTTATTCTTTTCACACTTTTCTCACATACTATGCATGCCGACTCCACCTCGACCCTATCATGCATGTCAATGTCCATGAAATTGTAACCCCAAAAAAAATTTATGAAAAGTGTGAAATCATTGAGTTAGCACCCACGATCTAAATTATCAAGTCATATATGAAACAATAAGCAAATTCATCAAAAACTACTTTAACACGCTTTTACAGCTACTAGTACACAAGTATATCTACTTTGAAGCAATGCCCTTAAAAATGAGTTATAATTTTTATAGGTAAATTACACATCAAAAGAAAGGTCTTTGAGTCTAGTTTCCAACGCTTCGAACGGTGCGCGTTTTCGAGTTTTCTAGAGAAAGTTATGGCCGTTTTAGTAAAAGTCGTCAGTGCTGAAAAATGTCAATCGATTGACAAAAGTGTCAATCGATTGGATGACATGTCAATCGATTGAATGACATGTCAATCGATTGGATATGTTTCCAATCGATTGGTATCAGCAGTTTCTCCCCTGTTACGAATTTGAAGTCTGTTTTTGACCAATTTCTCAATTCTGCTTCAACCAAGACACGTAATATATGGATTTCTTCGTTTTTCCGCAAGGATTATGAATACGTGATCGGTTTTAACTAATTTCAATCGTAGCTCTCGGATTTCACGTAAAACCGAGAGGTGACAAAACTTTAAATCAACGGTACGTCGCGATACGGATGAATTAAGCCGTAGTATTCGAACCGCAGCTTATTGGGACGAAGATCTTTCATTCCCAATTCACGGAATTGATTTTGGTTAACTTTTGTAAAACTCCAATTTCAAAGCTTTAATGGTGTATATATATATACACATATACACGCATATATACATTGAAAAATACATATATAAACATGGCGAGTGAGTTTATAATACTTACAGAGTCGATTATACATAAAATTTTGAGACCGAGAATTCCGCCGAATAATCCGCCGTTAGAAATTACTCCTCCGTTCTTGATATATATATAGCTATGTATGTGACTGAATATATATATAATCTATATGTGTATGTGTGTGTATTGTTCTTGAGAGAGCAAGAGAGTGATAGAGAGAATTTGAGGGAGATTGAGAGAAACACAGTTATACATATATATAAACTGCCCAAAATTGGGCTCCAAGCAATGGGTAGAAATCACCCGGTGAGGTTGAGCTCACGTGCTCCCTCACCCAACATGCGATATAGTCGCAGATTTTAAAACAAAACTAGTATTTTATGGTTGATATAAAAGTACTGAAAATTATTTTAGTGTAGGAAATAAATTTCCGGTTTATACAAAAAATATAGATATTGTTTTTGAAACCATAGAAAATATTTTTCTGTATTTATGGAAATTACAGTTTGACCCTCAAATAAATATTTCAAATAGAAATTAAATCAGATGCTCATGGGAATGAAATGCAATATTTATTAAAAATAAATATTCATTTATTTATGGAAAAGAAAAATACAGGGTGTTAAAATTTTTAGAAGCCAAATAATTAATTCGATTAACGCAAAAAAGTGTTTCGGCAACAAAAATACTAAAATACTTGAACCATTCTTTAAGAATTAGTTTTCTCAAAGGAATATGTTCAAATATAAATAAATAAAAAATTTTAATCGATTTTGTGTCAATCAGTCTTTGTGAGACTTGCCTCCTTGTGTTTTTGGGACTTCAACAGTAGTGAGGGACACTTTAGCCGAATAGACAATTTTCAGCTAAGCACTTCTAATTATTTTCTCACCATCTTGTCCCCCTTGTGGCTTGGACGGTGTGGATTTAGTCCGATTAGAGACATTGGTCTTTGATTTGTAGATAAATCAATTTTTTTATTGACTTCATCGGTCTCATTGGACCGATTTATGCATGAATTTTCCTTAAGTTTCTTGATTTTCTCAAGAAATTGTGTGAAAAACTCCAAACTAGCAGCCAACGTGTCATCCGAATTTGTTTCATTCGACTCTTTGTTAGCATCATTTTGCCCCTTAAATGGCGAAATTGGAAAAATGCTTGGTTCCTTTATCCATTCATCGCTTAAAAAATCCTCAAGAGGCATGAAACCACCATTTTGCACTTCGGGTGGTGGATCGTCTGTGCCACTTGAGGCTGTAAGGAGACCGATTTCTTTGTAGAAAAACAACTTATCGATCTCAAAACGGTCAATCTCTTGGTAGAAAAGACCGATCTCATAATCAAATCAGCGTGATTCGTAGTCATGCCGATTTACAATCTCTCAATCGAATGGCACAAATATCGCTTGTCACCATGTATTGCCACAAACTATGATTTTATCGGCGATAAATTTCATTTTGAAGTTGGCTTATTTCTTCAATCCTCCAACGAATTTGATCGTGTTAGAATTGTAGCCATGCTTCATAGAACATTACTCACCACTCGGTTGTCCCACCGGGCATGCCAAATTGTTTGGCTCTTTTTTATTTTGCGTCGGGCGTGCCAGAGCTGGGGTAGATCGATTGTATGATTAAATTAGCAAACATGATTTTTCTTAATATTTGGTGCGAGTGATGCACGATCTGACTTCTATCGTATAGGTTTTCATAAAAACTAGTAGGAAAGTACCCTAGTTATAAGTTCTTTGATAGTACTGAAACACACAAGTCAAAAAGTGGTGAAAATAATATAAAACAAGGCTTTTGGAAGTGGAAATATATTACTTGAAGGGAAATTCCAAGGAATAAAATTACTTAAGAAAGTAAAACACAAAAGTGTAAGAACACTAAAATAAATTAAGAAAGATATGGACAAGTTATTGGATGCTTAAAAGAAGAACTAAAGGAATGCTTTTGAATGCTTTTTTTTAGAGTGTTTGTGTGTTGATCGGGCTGTTTGGGAGCTACTGGAGAGATCTTTGTTGTTGGGGCTTGATCTGTATCTATAGAGGGGAGTGAGATATGTTGGTCCAATAGCAACCTTCCTTCCATACTAAGTCTTCTCGGATGCATTGGAACTCACAATTTGTATTAAAACTTGTAATCATTCATGGGCCCACCACATAATTTGATACATTGCATGCATCAAAATGAGACCAATGACCTCTTGGTCCGATCGGTGGTGATTTTGGAAGTATTGAAACATGTATCGCTTGAGTCTTCAAAGTCATACAAGGTGGGCCCCACCAAGCTCATCATTCACATTCATAAATGAGTTCACATTGTAAAGTATTCTTTTACTCAATTTCAAGCCAGATGGCAAGGCCAATAGGGCTTCAAAATTGCTTGCTTTGTGAAGACAAAATTCTTAGTCATGATTCATGGGTCCCACATGATGTCATCATTGTCATGACTCAAGCTATATGAAATGAATTCTTACTTTGATGTCAGCTTGATGGACGATGGACTTTGTTTGCCCGATGGGTTTCATGGGCAAGTGTTTTTCCTACCATTTGTCACTTTATATTTTTAAATACCCATGTGTTTGGGTATTTAACATTTGATTTGGAGAATAAGTGTCATTCTAGTTCGAATGCTCACCTTCACTTGCCCATGTCTAATACTTTTGACCAACTCACCAACCAGTAGTTATGTATCAAAAATACATATTTTGGGTGCAAACAGACCCATATACCGCCCCTGCCCTACTAACGTGATACACCTTCCCGACCCCGCCCCGAGGAAAATAGCCCCTATCCCCAACCCCAACTAAGCATTGGGAACCCGCCCCCACCCCACCCCGCGCTACCATTCATATAATTTCCCCCTGTTTAAGCAAAGTGATGAAAACTAGTAAAAGAATTGCTTCTCCATATCAAAAGTGATGAAATATAAAGAGATTTATTAGTCTTCCAAGCTGGTGGCAACAAATTTTTTGAAGAATTTAAGTTGTAAATGTCATCTTCAACATAAAATACAAACTAATGACTCATTTTATACACAGACACGTACAAACATATATAGATATACAGTCAGACTCTAGTACATAGTAGGTGAACGCACTGGACTTTTAAGCCTAAAAACATCGTGGGCAGCGGGGCGGCCCACGATTTTTTTAGGCTTAAAAGCCCAGTCTTCACCTAGTATGCTTACCCAGTGCGCACTGGAGCCGGACTCTATATATTGCTAAAAAAAGGAGTTTGGGTTTGAGATTATTTTAGCTCAAGAACACATCAACACAAATCCTCAAAAGAGTGACACCTAAAGAGAAATAGGACTCATGAGAGAGAGAGAGAGAGAGACCTCTTATAGGAGATCACATAAGGGAGAGTTCGATGAGAAGGCTTCTAAGACGATGGACAGTGGCTGGACTCATACCACATTGGACAGCCGCCGGCAATGCCACATAGTAAGAGACGGAGGGCTGAGGCTACTGCTAAGGTCTCTAGAGTTAAATTGAAAAACCTAGTTCAACTTTTGTATTTATACCTCCATGTGTAGGTTAAGTAAAACTATAAAACACATACATAATCAGGGTGTAACACCCCGCAAAAATAAAGTGTATTTCTATTGAATTAAATTCAATTACACTTTGATTCTTTAAAATAAAAGTACAAAATTTCTTTAAAACTCCCAACAGATCCATATTCTCCATGGATCTCCTGTATCATCCTTAGTCTTATCTCCTTTCCAGGCTTCAGTTACCGGCACTACCTGTATCTAAAAACCACACCAAGAAGTATACAATATGACAGGAATACCAAAGGCTCAAAAAGTACAACGAAACAAAATAAATAGACCAATCACACAAACCAACCGCTCGCATGAACCAACTGCTCACACAAAGAGCATCATACTAGGTTCCTCTTGGTCATATAGCAAAGAGCCACCTCACCTCACCTCACCTCACCTGTCTCTAGTATGTCGATCCCTGAGGCCTATTGGACTATTGGTAGGTACTCTTTGCTCATGATCCTTTAGTCCCACAGCACTTAGCAATAAATACATACTCATTGATTCCAAATGAAAGCACAACATAACTGCAAAAAGAGTACAAGCAGAGATAACAAAGAAATACTCTAGAGAATTTAGAAAGCATATTATACACAACCCGGTTTACCCACCTTTCCGATCATACCCTCAGCTCCTTTTCTTTACTTCCACTAACCCGAGGTGTATATATATCTATAATTGTGTGTGTATACATATATATATACATAACTCTCTCTCTCTCTCTCTCTCTATCTCTTTGTATATGTATATGTAAGCTATATATATGATGTGTGTATGTATAAAATATGTGGGAAGGAGAGAGAGAGAGAGAGAGAGAGAGAGAGAGTTGAGGTGAGAAAGATAGAGAAGTGTGTAAGTTTTGTGAAACGCAACATGCATATATATAGTGTTTTAAAAGGGAATATGCTATATAATATTCTTTAAGATATTTTTTCAAAAGGGAATATGCTATGTAATATTATTTAAGATATTTTTTAAAAAGGAATATGCTATATAATATTTTTTAAGATATTTTTCAAAAGAGAATACATGTTATATAAAATTCTTTAAGATATTTTTCAAAAGGGAATATGCTATAGAATGTTCTTTAAAATATTTTTTAAAAGAGAATATGCTATAGATATTCCTTAAGATACTTTTAACTAAAATCGAGATGTCTTCCAAACGAAGATCGAAAACTCGTAATTTCCAACATAAATACCAATTCATTTAACCTCCCGCAACTTTTTCCAAAAATTATATTTTCAGTTCATGACATACAAAATTGGAAAAATGACAAAAATACCCCTATGACCAATTTTCACTAAAATCGCACACAAAATCTAAATCATCAATTTAAATATAAAAATACGGGTTACTACAATCTACCCTCCTTAAAAGAGATTTCGTTCCGAAATCTAGAGATAAAAGTATTCGGCAACTAACTTCATAAATTTTTAAAACAATGTTTAAAACAAATATAGAATATTTTTTTTTGTAAATCCATACAATCATCCATACAAGTGCCTACTAATGAAAATCTAATCTCGAGGATGTCTATTCTCCCTCTGTGCCTGATGGGATCTCCTCGGAGGTGCCGGATCCGAGTTAGTGGCATCATCCTCCTCAATGATCGTTTGGTTAGAGGTGGAGTGTCTCCTAGACTTTGGTACTACTCTAGTGCTAGCACGGCGAGATGATGATCCCTGTGTGAACTTGAGTCGCACCGAACAGAGCTCACTAGCCCATAATTTAGCACACTAAAGGAAACAAAGAAAGCTGTTTTTAAGAAAAAAAGAAGAATAAAAAGTTGCATGCATACATATTTTATTATTTTTAAAAGAAGTGTTCGTAGAAATGATTAGCTTACCAGGCCTGCCTCCCGAGCATCGGACTGGGCAGTGCATGCCTGAAGAGAATGAGTCATCGTCTTAAGCTGTCAGAGAAAGCAAGAAGAGAAGAAGTCAAAGGTAAGGAACTTAGAAACAAGGGGCAAGGTACGGGGTTACCTTGACATTAAGCCGATGGATCCAAGACCTCATGCTAGCCACCAGTCGCAAGTGCTCCTCGATATATCCTCTAGACACTGTATCCATGCTTGTAGGAAGAGATTGGAAGTCTTGAGGAAGTGATTCTGGGATGCGAATAGGGACCTAGCCATCGTTTTCATCCAAGGAAGGTACAGTCCAATTAACCATCGGAACATAAGCATCAAAAGATTTAGGAGGATTATCAACACGGACACTGGATCCACTCCCATGAAAGTTAGTACTCGAACTCCCCGCACCACCCATAGAGGGGCCACTCTGTTAGGAATAAGTCAGCTAGGAGGGAAAACAAAGATTAAAGGTGAAAAAGAAAAGAGGAATCTATGGAATTTACCTTAAGAGTTCCCGTCAGAGGGAATTTGGGCATCAAAAATGAAATCTTGAAGCCGTTGTAATCCTCTTCAGGTCACAACCAATCCACTGCAAGAGTCCCAACAAGAGCCCCCCTAAAAGCAGTGCCTCTAAGGTCATATGATGTTAACATTGTGTTAGGAGGATAGCTTGGAACAATGAAGTGATCTCAAAGACCAGTCTATCATACGACTAGCTCTCCCAAGTACCAAGCATAAGTGTAAGGCCCAGAGAGTAGAAACCGATTATGGGATAGAAGAGTTGGCATCCTGAGAAAGGCCACAATGGAAGGAACAAATCTGGCCCAAGGATCCAAATTGACGACATCTGTTGTAAGGTTTGAGAGGAAATCCCTACATTTTATTAAAGTTGTGAGCCTTACTGTCACCCCTACGTTCTCTTTTTGCCACTTTAATTCACGTGGGAAAGTGGTTGTATATGAATTGATTGGTATAAAGGCTAGCATCCCAAAGTATTCGTAGCTCCAAATCTTGTAAGAGGAAAAGAAAACTGTTAGAAGGAAGAAATAATAAAGGGGAATCCACTAGGAATGAGAATTAAATGAAAAGCTTACCTCCCAAGCCTACCAAAACTCACACACTGATGAGGAGTCCATTCTGGAAACCTCCCCCATTTGAGCATAAAGGATGGCTAGGCCAGCACTGCCCTAATTCCATATTTGGATTTCAGTTATTTTGGATAGGCACTCGAGGATGGAGAGATGAATTCGCAGCCCGAGTGCTAAGGAGAGAGCACCTAAGGACATACATCAAGAAGGCTCGCGTAAGTTGTTCTGTTGTAAACCTGTCATGTCGTTTGAATGCTCTACGGAACCATATGTGTACAATGGTCCCGCTTACTATTTTTGTTGGATATATTCTTAAGAGCTTGATGACCCGTTCTTGAGTAATGACAAATTTGACTACAAGGACCTCTCCTCCAACTCGGAGGCTTGTGATGGTGCTAAAATCTTTTAGGATCATGGCCATCTCCCCAAACGGTAAATGGAAAGCGTGGGTGGAATCCCACCATCGCTCTGACAAGCTAAGAAGTTGGGCTTTATCGTTGATTCTCGAAACTGGTAATTTCATGAATTCCTCGAATTCGGCATTTTTGACATTGGTTTTCACGGTCAGTGGAAGCTTCTTGTACCATTCAGATCCGTAGGTAAGGTACCTGTGGCCTTTGAGGGACTTTTTCGAAACCTAGAATGATGAAAAGGAGCAAAAATGGTGAGTTAAACATTTCTACAAACACTTGATGTGCACATTTTTAGAGCACTTTGAAATAAGCATGGTAGCAAGTTAATTTTGCCCTATTTTTGAATCAAACATGATATAGATCATAACTAGAGCATACATTCATTCATAGACATGCATTAGATTCATAAAGCATATCATTTGCATTGAAAAGAAAAAATGGAGGTTGAAGTTGAAGCATGTTAGCTTATCCATCTTTTTCTAGCACGGAAGGATATATGATGATCCGGATCTCTAAGGAGTAATTCGAGAGGAAAATTGTTAGAAGAAGGTTAGTAGGAGCATTTTCGCTCCTGAGTTTTGAGAGGAATTCGGCGTTCATCCTCACTACTGAAAGAAGAGCTTGAAGATGACACGGTAGAATTTGGTGTACAAACTCTTGATTTTGATGTTGTTTTGAGGAATTTGAGTAAAGAATGAGTGATTTCCAAATCTTAAATGAGAATATTGAAAATGAAAATGAAATGGAGATGATTTAAACTTAAGATTTTAGAGAGAAGAAATGAAGGCAAGAGGACATTCTTGGAGAGAAAAACCCCAAAATTCAAAATGAAGGCAAAAGAGGAATCAAAACACATATAAGTGGCTGAAAGCCATAGTGGCAGCTTTGATCCTTCTAATGCATTTTTGAATGAGATTTCACAATAAGAAGTACTTGAAAGTATTTATGAAATTTATTACATCGCAATTGCATAAGAATATGAATCCCTAGTAGAGCAATTAGCCTCATTTTGCATTTCATTAGAAGAATTTTCTGTATCATTGCATCATTCATACTAAATAAAGTCTTGAATTTTGGCACAGTTCTCGTGGTTTGCCTTGAATGGCTCCATGAATGCCTTTTCTAGTAGAGTTAGCCCAATGTATGCACAGAATTTTGCACTGCACTTATGATTTCATTTCCCCAGTAGAGATAGCATTTAAAATAGTAGTTTGCCTCTCGAGGCTCTACTATGCACATCATTTAGAATAGTAGTTTGCCTCTCGAGGCTCTACTATGCACATCATTTAGAATAGTAGCTTGCCTTTCGAGGCTCTACTATGCATAGCATTTAGAACAGTAGTATGCCTCTCGAGGCTCTACTATGTACAACATTTAGAACAGTAGTTTGCCTCTCGAGGCTCTACTATGCACAACATTTAGAATAGTAGTTCGCCTCTCGAGGCTCTATTATGCACAAGATTTAGAACAATAGTTTGCCTCTCGAGGCTCTACTATGTAAAGTACCCGCATCGTTATTACAAATGCTTGTAATGTTCGCCTAAAGGGCTCATCACTGCATATTCCGGGCATAGTTCACCTTAAGTGGCTCTATGAACCCTTTCTTGTTTCTACTTAGCTTGGGCGAAGAGCTAAACACGGAGATGCTACAAATCCCTTAAGCTGAGGCACCCCACATCACTATTGCAAATGCTCGTGATGTTCGCCTGAAGGACTCAACACTGCGTATTTCGGGCATAGTTTTTTGCCTTAAATGGCTCTATGGACCCTTTTTTGTTTCTACCTAGTTCGTGTAAAGAGCTACACACAAAAATATTACATCATCAAAGAATAGGACACCTCATTATTGCATCGTCCAAAAATAGGACACCCCGATATTACATCATCCACGCTAAGGACATCCTTTTTGAATCTAGGATCCTAGTTACGCTGCAAATTGTAACTTGGATCTAGCCCCAAGTACCTTGCATGTTAGCAGCAGTTTAAGTCTCATATCAGTCATTGTGTTTTACTTGAATTATTTCTTGCATGTGGTGTGCTCAACTGAACTACGGTTGGTCTGAATTCCTATAAAGGAATACGTAGGCGCTCTTTCAAGCACAACCACTTGATTTTTGAGATTTTCTTTGGGGGCTTGCTTGCATGTGTTGATTTTTTCGATTTTCTTTCGGAAGTCTTCTGGACTCACTGAATGGCTATCATACTTTGACATTCCCCTATGACGTGCATTGCTTGCAAAGCTTTGTTAAAGAGGGGCAAATTGTAACCACGCCTCAAGAATAACCCGATGATCGGAATTATGATTTATTTATTATATGGAGAAAAACTCCATGAAGCACCGTGGTCTCTTAGACATTAGATTAATCTCTAAAAAGACTTAGGTACGTTAAAAACTCAATTTAGAGACAAAAACCCAATTTAGGATAGCCGTTTAGCATGAAATGATGAAAATTGCCTTTATCGAGCAAATTTCGGACCTTGGGGTGGGATCCCGAGAGATCCCTTTATGAAATATTCCTAAATTATCTTCAAATGATACCCCGAACCTCATGTTGGCCAAAAACCTCTTAGAAGAATTTTTGTGCCAAAATAGCCCTTCTACGCATCTCCGATTAGTTCCTTTCTAGAGTCAGCCTCACCTTTTTGATCATAACTCAAAATCTACAAATTATTTTTGAATGAGACTACAATCATCTTAAACGAGACTTTTATACCTTTCCAATGGTATATCACAAGCCCAAAAATGATAACTGAGGTGAGAGAATGAAGTCCGAGAAGTTCAGGGTAAAAATATAACCTTTTGGGGGTAGAGTGCCACAGTGGCACTCCGCGAGTGCCGCATGGTTCTCAGAGAGAACCACTATGGCACTCAGCCCCAAATAAATTTTTAGCCATTAATTAGGTCCCAATCCTCATGAACTAGCACAAATTTGAACAATCAGGGTTAAGTACGACAAAAACCTCTTATGCATACCTCAAATAGCCTAGGTACAAGCCTTTAAAGCTTTTACTTTCATCTCACATCGTTTAAACACAAAAAATACAGCTTAGAATTGAAACTATAAATAGGGGCCTTCCCCTCTCCATCCAGGGCACCAGAAAATCCTGAGAACTTGAGAGCTCAAGAAAACCCCATAAGAGGATTCTGAAGCACTCATCAAAGTTCTTGGGAACAGTTTAATCTTTTAGTTTTAGGGTTCTGATCCTAGAGATCGCGGTGTTAGCGGAGCTCTGTCGAAGAAGATTCTGAGAGAAGTTCTTGAGGTAAGCTTTCTTCTTTTTTTCTTTCTTTGTTTTCGTTGTTTTTCTTAGTTTTGATCTTCTTAGTTCATAGTTTAGATCTATTTTTTTTGTTTGTTTTTCATTGTTCTTCCTTTCTTAGTAGTTTATATCTTCTCGGCTTCTAGGTTAGCCTACTATCCCGTTTATGGATAGGCTGTCTATCAATCCCCGACGTAGCATAAATAGGGAAAGCATTTTATTTCTTTTATGGACCCGTAGGTCACGACAGTTTGAAGGATCGATTTCGTCCCAAATGTCGAACATCAATATAATATAAATCAGAGTAAGAGCAAGCAAGGCTTACAAAATTTTTGAAACATAATACTTATTACAGCACGTAGACATCTAAAGGCACAAACCGCCTTGCAAAAGAATAATATCTATTACAATAATCCTTATTACAAGTTCAAATTATAATTACAAGTAGAATTTTCAATCTCTACACACATCGGATAGTTGTTCTCAATTGGCATAATCATAAAGTCCAGCCTGGTCATAACTTGAAAGGCCTAGACACGAATGTCCAGGGCGCATCAACGCCATCGGCTTCAAGAAGATGGTGAGTATTAAAAACATGTGCTTGTAATGTAAGACATACTCGCTTAGTATTTCCATTTCCAAGATTTATTTATTCAACAGGTTATCAATAAGCAACAATTTGTTTTTGTAAAGCAATAAAGACAGTACAATAATATTCCAACGATAAATATGTGACCGTGCATGAACAATGTATCATTCTTGTCTTACCGACTCTTTTCTCTTGACAAATAACATTTAACTCTCTCATTCCAGTATCTTAAAATACTAAGGTGACCACACTGTGTACACGAATACCAGGGAGTGTCCAGTTTGCCACATACTATAGCCATACCACTGATGCCAGGGAATGTCCAGTTGGCCACACTGTAGCACTACTACCAGTGCCAGTGAGTGTCCAAGTCGGCGTCGCACACTATAGCACTACCACAGGCACCAGGAAGTGTCCAATTTGTGACCATCGCATTTCACAGATACTCTAAACCATATCCTCACAGCATCACACTATAGTACACAAGTACTAGGGAGTGTCCAAAACACAACATCATCTATTTACTCTTTTTACACTAACCATCACTCACCATGCATGTAGACTTGACTCACATGTATGTCATGTAACTTTATACAGAAAAGTGAATTAAAACAACGTACGTGCGAGAATTAATCAAGTCCTTAATCATTCCTTTTTAACATAATGTTACAATCATGGTTCTGTTTTAGCATATCTCCCAAACAGTACTTTAAAACTCTTAAAGCAACTTCCAAAACAGTTCCTTATAAGAAAACATACAAGAACTAGAAAAAGGTCTTGTCGCTTGCGCGGGCCGCTCGCACGATATGCCTCTTTTTTAATTTTCTTTTTAAAATTCAAGTTTATCCAAAAGTACACAGGTCGTGCACGTAGGTCACTTGCGCGAGGCTCGCTCGCGCGGGTTGCGAACGCGAGTTGTCACAGAGTCTTCGTCTTCTTCATTTTTCTCCCCTATTTCAGTTTAAATGCAGAATTTTGACCCAATTTGAAATTCAAATGTAATCATGCCTTTATAATATATGATTCTCTTGGATTTTTCAAAAGGATTACGAATATATGATCGGATTAACATGAATCAAATTGTAGTTCTTGGATGTCACGAAAAATCGAGGGGTGACAAAACTTGAATCTTAATATACTTTCTCATATGAATGAATTAGGCTCTAATACTTTAACCATAGCCTCTATGTACTATAATCAGTGTTCTAAAATTCCCTAGGCGGTAGGCGGGCCGCGAGAGGGGGCCTAGGTAGAGGCCTAGGCAGAGGCCTAGTATTTTAAACCAAAATTAATAATACAGAGACAATTCTAATAGACCAAAATGAAAAAAAAAAGTCACATTAACAAATATCAACAATGTAATTTAAATTGATGCTTACCAACAAACTAAGCTTCCAACTCTTCTTCTCCATATTGCTCCAACACTCTCTCTCCATCAGACTCAAACTCAGACTCCTCATCACCCTCTTCTTCTGTATCCTCATCAGATACAAAATTGACTTCATAAAGTTCTTGTGAGTCGTCTTTTCTCTCTCTCTCTCTGTCCGTCTGTCTCTCTCTCTCTCTCTCTCTCTCTCTCTCTCAATCTTGGTAGTCAATTGAATGAACGACTGTGGTGTGGTGGCTTAAGGGATTATTAGGGTTTTCCATTGTTATTATTTCAAGAAAATGACAATTCCACCCGTAGGCCTCCTGGGTCATCTAGGCCTAGGCAGCCTTCTGGGCCAGCCTCCTGGGCCTAGACCAGGCCTAAATTCCTGTGGGATTTTTGCAAGGATTAGGTGAAAATCTAGGTGGTTGGACAAGGTCTAGGGCCTAGACGGGGCCTAGGAGGATTTTTAGAACACTGACTGTAATCTTTCATAATTAACTATCAAAATGAATTTTGATTAAGTTTAAAAGATCATGATTTCAAGCTTCAAGCTCCATGGTTGAAATTAACAATGGTGGTTTTCAATTACACACATTTAAACACTAATCAAATCATGTATTACATTCAAAGTGACTTTAAAATACTCATTGTGATTGATGAATTGAGTAATTGTTGAGAAAGAAAGCCAAAAAAGAAATCCAAGCTTCAAGATTTCAAGCTATGGAGATTGAACTCTCTCTCAGAATAATTTCTGTAAATTTCTAGTGTATCACTCTCTTTTTCTCTCTGGATTTTCAGTTTCTAAAACTCTCAAAAATGCAGCCATTGTATGTGAGTTATATAGAAAATCACAATGGAGAACTTGGGCTCCAAGTCCCTTCAATCTTACTCTACAAAATCAATTATACATATATATATATATATGCAATTCCCAACTAATACATAAGATACGTATATACATAATATACAGATTTACATACATATAGCATATAAACATATTGTAGGGGTGGTTTAGATTAAGAGGGGTCAAGTTGAGTTGTTTGGGTATTTAGCTTATGGAAATAACACAACACACACCAAGTAGACATTTCCAAACAAGGTATATGCAAGTTGTCTAGGAATCTATTTGTGTGTTTGGGAAATATAACTTATGGAACTAGAAATAAACACACACAAAATGTATACCCAAACAAGCCTATGTAATCATTAGTTGCTATAAATAAACAAAAAGCAAAAGTCTCATCTTGATTGGTGGAGAATCCCAAACTGTGGTAATTCATCATAGCGCGGACAATTTTCTTTTATAAATTGGTATTTTTGCGGCACGGTGATCAGCGCAAAAATATAGAAAACTTATATTAACGTAAGAAATGATTTCCCGGTTAAATTAAAATACAGTTTGAGTCAAAAGCAAATTTTTTCACCACTTCGAAAATACAGTTTTGAAATCAATACCTTCTTGTTTATCTCAAAGGCTTGAGATTGAAGATTATTCAACACTTTGCTTAAACAGTCTGGAGACTCAAACTCGATATTGAAATATTGCGCGTTACGAGCTCGAGGTGTCGTTAAACATAACATGCCATTGGAATCGATATGAAACTTGAACCTTAGCTAACCCTATTGCATTCATCACTGGTATTTCTAACCTTATGAAATTATAGTTTTGAAATCTCGTCACAGGTATTTTTGAATTACAAGAAATTATGGTTTGACACCAAAACAAATATTCTTATTAAAATGAGACAAGTAGAAATACATTTAGTAATTAAATGAAAATATAGGTTGTTACATCCTTCCCCCCTTAAGCAAGATTTTGCCCCCGAAATCTGGACTAACTAGTCATGAAACAACTCCGGGCACTTCTTCCTCATATCAGCTTCCACTTCCCATGAGGCTTCATTCTCGTCATGGTGATTCCACTAAACCTTCACCAACGGAATATCCTTATTTCTTAACTTCTTGATACTCTAATCCAAAATTTTCACAGGCCTCTCCTTATAGGAAACATTATGACTCATCTCAATATCATCAAAACTATCCATATGTGAGGGATTTCGTATGTATTTTCTCAGCATACTAACATGAAATACATTGTGAACCCTAGACATCTTCGGTGGCAGTGAGAGTCGATAAGCCACCTTCCCCACACGATCCAAAATCTCGAACGGTCTGATGAAACGTAGGGCTAATTTCCCTCTCTTGAGACCAAAACACACCACTCCTTGGGTCGGTGAAACCATAAGAAGTACGTGATCTTTGACACTAAATTCCAAATCCTTTCAACGTCAATCACCATAACTTTTGTACCTGCTCTGTGCGGTTCTCATTCTTTCCTTGACTAAAGAAATCTTCTATTTGGTTTCTCTAACCAAATCTGGTTCCAACAACTCTGTGTCTCTGACCTCTGCCTAACACAACATCAAATGACATGGTCGTCCGTACAGTGCTTGAAACGGAGCCATCCCAATACTCTTGTAGTAGCTATTATTATAAGCGAATTCAACCAAAGGCAAGTGTATTTCCTAAGATTCCTCAAAATCGATAACCAAGCCCTAAGCATATCTTTCATGACCTGATTAACACGCTCAGTTTGCCCATCTATCGGAGGGTGAAAGCAGTACTCATCTTAAGCAAGGTTCCCATAGCTTCCTACAGAATTTCCCATAATCTAGAAGTAAAACGTGTGTCGCGGTTTAACACAATCGACACAGGTGCACCGTGAAGTCACATAACTTGTTGTATATACATCCGACTCATCTTTTCCACTGGATATGTCATACTATAGGCAATGAAATGGGCTAACTTAGTCAATCAATCTATAATTACCCAAATGCCATCATGATTCTGTTGTGACTGAGGCACTCCCACTATGAAATCCATAGTTATGGGTTCCTACTTCTAACCTGGAATAGGTAGCAGTTGCAATAATCCCAAGGGTCTCTGATGTTCGACTTTGACTTGTTGACACGTCAAACACTTAGACACGAATTTAGCTATGTCCTTCTTCATACCTTCCTACCAAAAATTTCTCTTCAAATCCTTATACATTTTTGTTCCTCCAAGGTGAACTGTAAACCTTGACTTATGTGCTTCTTCCAGAATGTCCTTTCTTAAATCTCTACAACTTAGTACACATAATATGTCTCTGCATCTATATCCTTCATCGATCCCCACTTTCCATTCTGTCGGATCCTTCTCTGACATCTTAACAAACCATGCCCGAAACTTCTCATCTTCTTTCTGTGCTTCGATGATGCGGTCGGTAAGAGTAGGCTATAGGATAAGACATCCAAAAAGCCTTCTCTTTCCTTAGCACTCTGCACATCAAATTCAACCAATGTCTCCAATGCCTGCCATTCTCTAACCATCAAGGAGGCAATTGCTCCATGAGTTCGCCGGCTCAAAGCATCGACAACCACATTAGCTTTACCAGGGTGGTACTCTAATATAAAGTCATAATCTTCAATCAGCTCCATCCATCTGCGTTGCCTCATGTTTAACTCTTTCTGCGTAGACAAGTGCTTAAGACTCTTGTGATCTAAAAACAAATCTAACTTCTCACCATAGAGATAATCTCTCCAAATATTGAGTGGAAATACTACTATAGCCAATTCCAAATCATGAGTGGGATAGTTTAACTCATTCGACTTCAGCATTCTGGATCCATTGGCGATAACTCTACCATCGTGTATGAGTGAACACCCTAATCCTTGATATGACGCATCACTGAACATATTGAACTTCTCATCAGGTTTGGGTATAGCTAGTACCAGTGCTGTGGTGAGTTTCTCTTCAACTCTAGAAAGGCATGCTCATGCTTCGCTGTCCACTCAAATTTTGAGCTTTCTTAGTTAGTCCCGTCAATGGTGCTGCTATCTTAGAGAATACCTTAACAAACCTCTGGTAATATCCCGCGAGTCCAAGGAAACTCCTAACCTCCATAGGGGGCTGGTCTAACCCAGTTTGATACCGCATTTGTCTTGGATGAATCCACAGAAATTCCTTCGGATGATAATTTGTGTCCCAAAAATTTCACTTCTTGCAACCAGAACTCATACTTACTAAATTTGGCATACAAATGGTGGTCCTTGAGCATCTGCATCATAATCCATAGATGTTACTCGTGCTCTTCCTCTGACTTAGAATAGATTAAAATATCATCTAGGAAGACTATGACAAACTGATTCAAATAAGGCTTGAACACTCTGTTCATCAAATCCATAAACACTACTAGGGCATTCGTTATTCTAAATCGCATTACCAAAAACTCATAGTGACCATAACTGGTTCTGAAGGTCGTTTTAGGTATGTCTTCCTTTCGTACTCTCAACTGATGATATTATGATCATAGATCTATTTTGGAGAATGTTGTAGCTCCCTATAGTTAATTAAACAAATCGTCGATCCGAGGTAAGGGATACTTATTCTTGATAGTTACTCGGTTCAATTCTTTGTAGTTGATACATAACCAAAGTGTTCTGTCCTTCTTCTTTACGAATAACATTGGTGCTCCCCAAGGCGATGTACTTGGACGTACGAAACCCAAATTCTTAAGTTCTTGAACTTGTTCTTTCAATTCTAATAATTCGACTGGGCCATCCTATAGGGAACTTTAGTGATTGGTGCAGTACCAGGTATAAGTTTAATACAAAACTCTATTTTTTTCTCGGGCAGTAAACCAGAAATATTTTGAAATACTTCCTCGAAGTCCTTGACTACAGGTATAGACGACGCTGTCATTTTTGCATTGATGACTTTGATGTTAGCTAAGCATCTCGTGAGGAAAATATCTCCCAAAGGGTTACATTGGAAATCAAAGGATTGATTCCCATTATCAGAGAATGTAATTCTATTCCTTGCACAATCCAACTTTGCCTGATTCTAAGCAAGCCAATCCATCCCTAGGATTATGTCCAACTCCTTCATCGATAGAACAATCAACCTTGCAGGGATGTCACAATCTCCTAGTCATAAGGGACAATCCTTGCACACATGTCCTAACTTG
The DNA here is from genome assembly GCA_033977485.1 of Hydrangea macrophylla. NCBI lineage: Eukaryota > Viridiplantae > Streptophyta > Magnoliopsida > Cornales > Hydrangeaceae > Hydrangea > Hydrangea macrophylla. The sequence continues at coordinate 43,155,766 of CM066995.1, forward strand.
CTGTGGCTCCTAATGGTTAGGTAGCCTTCAAAGCCTTCTCTAAACGATGAGGTAGGATACCCAGTCTCTGAATAGTCTTAATAGATATAAATGAAAGTGTAGTACTCGTATCAAATAAAACTTTAACATGGGAGTAAAACAAAGTTAATATACCTTCCACCACTTGGTATCTGGGCTGTTCTTCTTCATAGTTTTACTCTTTATAAATAGTTTCATCATATCCAGCAACATCGAGAATAATAGCATTTAAGCGAGTCAGACTTTGCTGACCATAAGTCACTTATTTTGGAGCAGTGCAGTACTTGCTAATGTGACCAAGTTAATTTACCACAATTATAGTAGACTATATTCGGTTGAGAGATGAGCTTAGGTGCCTTGCAGTCTCGAGCCAAATGACCAGGGTTGCCATAGTAAAGCATTTCCCAACACTACCTCCCTCTCCTGCTCGGGGCTGAGTTTGGTAGGTATTAGCCTGGGGTTTCTTGCTTCCATTGAAGTTCCTCTTTTGCCTTGTGCACGATACATTGGTGGCTTCTTCCCAAAATTACCTCAATGAGGCGGCTGGAAATCAAACTATTTGCGGTTCACATGAGAGTCCTCTTCCAGATTGGTGGCCAAGCCAACTAGTCCCTCAAATGACTTATCCATGTGGTTGAGAGTCAGGCGATGAATCTACGGTGTCAGTCCTTGATTATACTTGCATATTTTCTTCTCTTCCGTATCAACTATATGAGGAGTGAACCGAGATAGTCTTTCGAGCCGAGTAGTGCATGTATTCCTACAATAATTTATTCCCCCAAGTCAAATCCATAAATTCCTTCTCCCTTCTGTGCCTCTCAGTAGATGGGAACTACTTCTCCAAAAATCTTTCTTTGAACACAGTCCAATTCATCCTCATAGTAGTTTCATTCCCAATGGTGGCTATTACTGTGACATCGGTTAGTTGAAATGTAGCTAACCTTTTCTTCTCTAATTCATTGCACTGAACTGCTTCGAATACACAGTCCATCTGCCTTAACCACTATTCAACTTTCCAGGGTTCTGTAGTTCTCGCAAACTGTTCAGGCCTCAGTACATTGAATCTCTCGAGTAGTTTGTCTCTTGTTTGATGATCACTCTGATTTTCATTTGAATTCCCAATCCTCTTGAGGCGTTTGACAAAAGCTTCAAACATTCTCATGGGGTCGGCCGCCAAAGGTGCCTCCTCGATCAAGTTCCTATTCTTCCTTGGTCTTCCAACCATTCTATATGCATCCTAACGATAACAGAATGAGAATCACAAATAATTACAATAATGCAATAAATAGTTTAGGAAACAACAACATCAAAAAGAGTATTTCCATATACATAACTTCTCGTCAAGTAGATACAAAAGTATGATCAGTCCAATGCCTACCTTATTTGTATGGGTTAGGATGTACATCGTCCAAAACATGATTAATGACCAAAAGTATGCCCATTGCCCTATAGTTAGATGCATGTAATTATAGTTTGCAAAAAGAGATAGGGTTTTGTGTCAATATAGCTAATATGTACAAGATTATGTCTATACCATCAATCATCTCTATAAGTGGCCATCAGCAAGTCCAGAGAGCCAACTGGACAAAACCGTTGAACCTGGAGTGGTTCTACCACATGGAAACCACTACTCTAAGAGGCTGATGATGGAGCATGCTCCGAAACATTAACCTCAATTAGCATCTCCTCGGGCAGACCTAACATGAGTGCCGGCTCCTCCTCAAGGTCAGTAGCAAAGTTGTCTAAACCATACCCTCCTCCTCCTCATTATCATCATCCAGAACAAAAGTAGCCAAATTAACAACTCCATCATCAATATCCTCAACTATGGGAACTATCGAATCCTTCGCTAGAACAACCGATGGGGGTAAATCTAAGTTTGCAAGGTGAGCATGCACAATCTGAATCTCTAAGGGAAGATAAAAAACATCGCTGCTCACTAACCGAATAATCTCTGTCAGAACCAACCATTGAGCCTCTATGAAATATAAGAGCTCTAGTTGAACTCGAGGTAAATCAACTAAACTCACTACATGGACCTGGTGCCATAAATTCAACTCTATTGTCGCCACTGCCTATTGCTCTATCCCGGCATGGTATAACCCAACAAAAGCTAGAACCACTGCCCCTGGGGTAACCCAATGTTGTCTACACCTGTCTGGTACAAATAGCGGCATGACTAGATCCATACCTGACAAAAAGGCACTAACTTATATCAGGACTAATCTTAAAAGAGATAATCTTAAGCGTTTAGGCTGCGGGTTTGTCCTCCTGTCGTATCATCGGGTGTGCGAAGCTTAAGCTAGCAGAATGTGGAATCAGTTCCATACTCGTAAAACCCCTAACCTGGCTAAACTATTTCTGATATAACCTGGCTTTGATACCACTAAATCCTGTCATGCCCCGACGTAGCATAAATAGGGAAAAATTTTATTTCCTTTATGAATCCGTAGGTCGCAACAATTTGAAGGATCAATTCCGTCCCAAATGTCAAACAACAGTATAGTATAAATCAGAGTAAGAGCAATCATGGCTTATAAAAATTTTGAAACATAATACTTATTATAGCTTGTAGACATCTAAAGGCACAAACTGCCTTGCAAAAGATAATCTCTATTACATTAATCCTTATTACAAGTTCAAATTATACTTAGAAGTAGAATTTCTAATCTCTGTCCATATGCAGTTGTTCTCAATTGACATAATCATATAGTCCAACCTGGTCATAACTTGAAAGGCCTAGACACGAATGTCCAGGGTGCATCAACGTCGTCACCTTCAAGAAGTTGGTGAGTATTAAAAACATGTGCTTGTAATGTAAAACATATTCACTTAGTATTTCGGTTTCCCAGATTTATTTATTTAACAGGTCATAACTTGAAAGGCCTAGAAACGAATGTCCAGGGTGCATCAATGTCGTCACCTTCAAGAAGTTGGTGAGTATTAAAAACATGTGCTTGTAATGTAAAACATATTCACATAGTATTTCCGTTTCCCAGATTTATTTATTTAACAGGTTAGCAATAAAGCAACAATTTGTATTTGTAAAGAAAGAAAGACAGTACAATAATATTTTAATGATAAATATATGACCGTGCATGAACAATGTATCATTCTTGTCTTACAGACTCTTTTCTCTCGACAAACACCATCCAACTCTCTTATTCCAATATCTTGAAATACTAAGGTGACCACACTGTAGTACACGAGTACCAAGGAGTGTCCTGTTTGCCTCACAGTATAGTACACGAGTACCAGGGAGTGTCTAGTTAGCCACACTATAGCACTACTACCGGTGCCAGGGACTGTCACACACTATAGCACTACCACGGGCGCCAGGGAGTGTCCAATTTGTCACCGTCGCATTTCACAGATATTCTAAACCATATCCTCACAGCATCACACTATAGTACACAAGTACCAGGGAGTGTCCAAAATACAACATCATGCATTTACTATTTTTACACTGACCATCACTCACCATGCATGTAGACTTGACTCACATGTATGTCATGTATTTTTATATAAAAAAGTGAATTACAACAACGACATATGTGCGAGAATTAATCAAGTCTTTAATCATTCCTTTTTAACATAATGTTACAATCAGGGTTCTGCTTTAGCATATCTCCCAAATAGTACTTTAAAAACTCTTAAATCTTCTTCCAAAATAGTTCCTTATAAGAAAATAGACAAGAACCAGAAAAAGGCCTAGTCGCTCGCGTGGGCCGCTCACACGATAAGTGGCTAGCGTGATATGCCTCCCTTTCAATTTTCTTTTTAAATTTCCAGTTCATCCAAAAATACATAGGTCGTGTGAGTGGGTCGCTCGCGTGAGGCTCGCTGGTGCTGGTCGCGCGCGCGAGTTATCGCAGAGTCTTCATCATCTTCGTTTTTCTCCACCGTTTCAGTTTAGATGCAGAATTTTGACCCAATTTGAAATTCGAATGTAATCATGCCTTATAAAATATGATTCTCTTAATTTTTCCACAAGGATTACAAATATATGATCGGATTAACATGAATCGAATCGTAGTTCTCGAATTTTATGAAAAATCGAGAGGTGACAAAATTTAATCTTAACATACTTTCTCATATGAATGAATTAGGCTCTAATACTTTAACCATAGCCTCTATGTACTATTATCTTTCATAATTAACTATCAAAATGAATTTTGATTAACTTTGGAAGATCATGATTTCAAACTTCAAGCTCCATGGTTGAAATTAACAATGGTGGCTTTCAATTACACATATATAAACAGTAATCAAATCATGTATTACATTCAAAGTGACTTTAAAATACTCACTGTGATTGATGAATAGAGTAATTGTTGAGAAAGAAAGCCAAATAAGAAATCCAAGCTTCAAGCTACGGAGATTGAACTCTCTCTCTAAAATTTTCAGTAAATTCTCTAGTATATCACTCTCTCTTTTCACTTTAGATTTTCAGTTTCTAAAACTCCCAAAATTGTAGCTCATGTATGTGAGTTATATAGAAAATCATAATGGAGAACTTGGGCTCCAAGTCCCTTCAATCTTACTCTACAAAATCAATTATACATATATATATATAAATTCCTAGCTAATACATAAGATATATATACATAATATACAGAAAGTATACATACGTATAGCAAATACACAGATTGTAGGGGTGGTTTAGATTAATAGGGGTCAAGTTGAGTTGTTTGGGTATTTAGCCTATGGAAATAACACAACACACACTGATCGGCGATGAATAGTTGCCGTTTATAGTCCTAAAAATACGCTTTGTTAGCCCATTTCATGTAGTTATTAGTTATTTTTTAATAAGTATTCTAAATTTTGTAGGATTTGGAGCTTTAACTTGAAAATGCACAAAAATCCAATGATTAGTGGCTTTGGAAGTCATTCTGGACTCAAACGGTGATTCCGGTGAAAGCTGAATGCAGTAGCAGTCTCGGAAAATTACATTTTTGACAAGGAATATTTTGGATTTGAGAAATTTCTCCAGAGATATAAAATGTAGATCTTCGAGTTATGGACGCGTGGCTTCAAACGGCGAGTCAATCCGAGTTCTGAGCAGAAAGTTATCGCAATTCTACGAAAGTCGCGCAGTGCAGCGAAAAGGACCTCGCGCGAGCGGGTCGCGCGAGCGACCTGTGCAAAAATCAAAAACACGTATTTTGTTAAATTAAAGTGCCCAGCGAAGGTGGTTTGTGCATATGACGTCCAGATTATAAAATATAGCAGTTTTAGTACAATTTGGCTTAGGAAAGCTTCCTAAATCCTTCCAAACTCTATATAAATCCTATTCTAAATCAAATTGAAGGTTACACATCTTGAGAGCAATTTACCAATACATTCATTCAGCACTTTTTGAAGGCAAGAGGAAGGTTTTTAATGGCTTACATCAACTCCATCTTCATGCTTTCATCCATCATGAGCAACTAAACTCCTCATCTAGGGTTTCAATGAAACCCTAGCTATGTAAAGGGGGATTCTACGCTTCTTTATTCTAAGATTTTATGTTTATGGATAGTGATTGTATGTTGGTGGATTTTATATAATCAGTTTTTAATGTTAATAATCAAGAGTACTTTGGATCTATTCTTGTCTTAGATTTTTCCTTATGCTTGTTGAACTCAATAGTCCTTGATTTCTGTGATTGATAGGAGTATTTACATACAATGGTGCTTATGTGATTGTGATGTTTACATCTTTTATAATCCATGCTTAGGAAAGATGAGTTATGCTACACCCTAGTTATAGGTAGATAATTCATGTGAACCATAGATGGATTATGTTTAGATTAAACTAACGATATCTTCTTGACGATACTATTGGGCTTGTAGCTACAATAGATCATAACTATCCAAACATAGAACGTAGAATAAGAAGTGTAGACCCCTAATGCATAGTTAGTGGTGGATTTGTAATCCTAGATCCCATCTCCTTATATTTAAATCAATTTCCAAGTTTGCACTTAAGTTTACTTAGATTTAATTTTAGAGCTTATTTCCATTAATTCATAGTTTACAGTAGTAGTGATAATTAAAACCTAAATCAATTCAACTTTCAATTTTCTTATAACTATATATATTAGATTTTAGTAATTAAAGGATTAAAAGTTAACAATCTCTGTGGGTTCGACCTTTACTTTCCACACTACAAATCTTTCGAAAGTAAAGCATAAATAAGCATACTTTTATATCTTGATTCCGACAAGATCAATTTTTGGCGCCGTTGCCGGGGAACAGGTAATTTTCTTTTGTTAAGAAGTAATAGGTAACATTGAACTTTATTGCCATATTCCTTTGTGTTAACCTGTTCTGTGTTTACCGAGATCGAGGTATTATCGTTCCTTTCTTACGTACTCTCATTTCTTTTATTTTATTGTTTCATTGGGGACAATGAAAGGTTTAGGTTTGGGGGTATGCACACACATGCACATTATATGCACCGATTTTTCAAAAATTTTCGATACTTGTGCTTAAATAAACGATGATTACCAACATATTTGCAATCTAAATTTGACACTTCTTGTTATGTAACGTGATTCATTATAGAATGGTATACATGAGAAGATGTGGTTAAACATTTGCTGAAGTCATGATGCAACGTTTTAAGTCATGTATTGTTTGAATCGTAGTTTTATATCATAGATTTGCACATAAACCTATGCACTGCACGTAGTCGCTTGAATACATGTTTGATGTGAACTATAATATAATTCGGATTTCTAGATAACACAAGGTGGAGATTAAAACCAGTGAGCTTTTGAGCCTATCTTTTCTTTTTAGAGGGTTATAAACATTTTGTGTTTGTCGAATTTCACTTGAAATAGCGCATTAACTCGTTGTTTAGTCTCATTTTTCTTGTTTTGGTTGATAGTCAAGTTAAAATATTTGTTACCATGCTAAATAATCTTCCATTGTAAACGTTGAAGAACCATATAACCATAGGACATGATTTTAGGCCTTCTTTGTTTTCTACCGACCGATAAATGATAAATTTCCTTAGTTCGCCCTTTGAGCCATTAAAATGCCATTTTTCTTTAATTACCATTATCCTGTTTTTGCTCCAATTTGGCCAACTTGGAGTTCACCCCTGAAAGATTGATAAACTTTTAGTGGTGTTAAGGCGATGTGTGATTGAGAAGAAAAAGAAGATAAGATTATGTTTGGGGTGGTTGCCTTGTTCTTTATTGAATATTCGTTTCGAAAGCAACGAGAAGGAAAGAAAAAAAAAGATAAGGATTAAAAAAAAAGTTGAAAGTAGAAAGAAGAATAGAAAAAAAAGAAAGTAAAGAAAAAATATATGGAAAAGAAGAGAATGAGAAGATGAAAGTTGGTAGAAGAGATGAATGAAAGAAATCGAACATGCCTTACAATGCCATCCTGAAAACTACCTAATGAATCCTTTCTATCCTTTTTCATTGCCTGAGCCACATTACAACCTTTGAAAAGTCCTATTTGATCCTAGGAAATATGGTTTGGATATATAAACGATGGGAAGTGGATTAAAACAGGGTAATGATTTATTTTTCTTGATTGTTGGCATCCTATCCATGAGACTACTGTTCTTTCGTGTCATGCGTCTTTTTCGAGTCATATGTGAGTATTCCTCGTTTTGAAAATATATTTCCTTTGCTCCCATATATTAGATAAATTACACATGTTTATCATGTTTCTGAGTGTTTCATTTGAGAGTGTAATTAACATTGTGAGATTCGTAGTCGAAGCATAGTTAGATGGTCATCCGAGTTATATTCCAAGTTCATGACATGCGCCTGTTCATTTGACCACCACATCACACACGTGCAATTTTATGAGAAACTCTATTGATTTATACGATGCATGTGCTTGAGATTGTTTTTCATGACGTAGGTAGACGTTTGATTCTGTTTCTTTATGTTCGTTATTCTATTTCAAATCTTTGTTATATGATAAAGGAGTATTGAATATTATGTTCTTTGTTTTTAATAAAAGTTTTTAAATTGATAAGTTAATAAAGATGGTTGTGGGTAACTTGTTGACGAGAACCCTCACGAGACTTCACTCGTCCGACTAGGGACACCTAGAGGTTAAAGGCTTGTTGCATATGTTAAATGCAATCGTGATCCATGCGAAAATGGAGTAGTATTTGTAGTAGTAGTTTTATTTTTCTGTTCTTTTTGCTCGAGGACAAGCAAAGAATAGGTTTGGGGGTGTGATCGGCGATGAATAGTTGCCGTTTATAGTCCTAAAAATACGCTTTGTTAGCCCATTTCATGTAGTTATTAGTTATTTTTTAATAAGTATTCTAAATTTTGTAGGATTTGGAGTTTTAACTTGAAAATGCACAAAAATCCAATGATTAGTGGCTTTGGAAGTCATTCTGGACTCAAACGGTGATTCCGGTGAAAGCTGAATGCAGTAGCAGTCTCGGAAAATTGCATTTTTGACAAGGAATATTTTGGATTTGAGAAATTTCTCCAGAGATATAAAATGTAGATCTTCGAGTTATGGACGCGTGGCTTCAAACGGCGAGTCAATCCGAGTTCTGAGCAGAAAGTTATCGTAATTCTACGAAAGTCGTGCAGTGCAGCGAAAAGGACCTCGCGCGAGCGGGTCGCGCGAGGGACCTGTGTAAAAATCAAAAACACGTATTTTGTTAAATTAAAGTGCCCAGCGAAGGTGGTTTGTGCATATAACGTCCAGATTATAAAATATAGCAGTTTTAGTGCAATTTGGCTTAGGAAAGCTTCCTAAATCCTTCCAAACTCCATATAAATCCTATTCTAAATCAAATTGAAGGTTACACATCTTGAGAGCAATTTACCAATACATTCATTCAGCACTTTTTGAAGGCAAGAGGAAGGTTTTTAATGGCTTACATCAACTCCATCTTCATGCTTTCATCCATCATGAGCAACTAAACTCCTCATCTAGGGTTTCAATGAAACCCTAGCTATGTAAGGGGGATTCTACGCTTCTTTATTCTAAGATTTTATGTTTATGGATAGTGATTGTATGTTGGTGGATTTTATATAATCAGTTTTTAATGTTAATAATCAAGAGTACATTGGATCTATTCTTGTCTTAGATTTTTCCTTATGCTTGTTGAACTCAATAGTCCTTGATTTCTGTGATTGATAGGAGTATTTACATACAATGGTGCTTATGTGATTGTGATGTTTACATCTTTTATAATCCATGCTTAGGAAAGATGAGTTATGCTATACCCTAGTTATAGGTAGATAATTCATGTGAACCATAGATGGATTATGTTTAGATTAAACTAACGATATCTTCTTGACGATACTATTGGGCTTGTAGCTACAATAGATCATAACTATCCAAACATAGAACGTAGAATAAGAAGTGTATTTGTAATCCTAGATCCCATCTCCTTATATTTAAATCAATTTCCAAGTTTGCACTTAAGTTTGCTTAGATTTAATTTTAGAGCTTATTTCCATTAATTCATAGTTTACAGTAGTAGTGATAATTAAAACCTAAATCAATTCAACTTTCAATTTTCTTATAACTAGATATATTAAATTTTAGTAATTAAAGGATTAAAAGTTAACAATCTCTGTGGGTTCGACCTTTACTTTCCACACTACAAATCTTTCGAAAGTAAAGCATAAATAAGCATACTTTTATATCTTGATTCCGACAAGATCACACACCAAGTAGACATTGCCAAACAAGGTATAGGCAAGTTGTCTAGGAATCTATTTGGGTGTTTGGGAAATACAACTTATGGCACTAGAAATAAAAATACACAAAAAATGTATACCCAAACATGCCTATCTAATCATTAGTTGCTATAAATGAACAAAAAGCAAAAGTCCCATCTTGATTGGTGGAGAATCCCAAACTGTGGGAGTTCATCGCGGCGCAGATAGTTCTCTTTTATAAATTGGTATTTTTGTGGTGCGGTGATCACCCAAAATACAGAAAACTTAAATTAACATAAGAAATGATTTCCGGTTAAATAAAAATACAGTTTAAGTCAAAAGCAAATATTTTCACCTTTTCAAAAATACAGTTTTGAAATTCATCACAGGTATTTCTAACCTTATGAAATTACAATTTTGAAATCTCGTCACATGTATTTCTGAATCACAAGAAATTACGGTCTAACACCAAAACAAATATTCTTATTAAAATAAGACAAGTAGAAATACATTTAGCAATTGAATAAAAATACAGGTTGTTACACTATCCCTAGTGGTCCCTATTCCAATCATGGACTAGCCATCACTAGTGAGATTGGTAGCCAAGCCATGGTTATTCCAATCTTACTAGGGACCATAAAACCTTAATATTCTAGCATTGCTTATTCCTTCCTAACCTAGTCTAATCTAGTATAGCTTATTCATGCTTATCCATGCATCCATGAATATACATGCATACTATCTACATGTAGAATAGTAGGATATCCCAGTTAAGGGTTACACATGCACAGATGCACTTAGTATTCATGTTTGGTTGTTATGGTTATGCTATCTTAACTATGTTAATTAGGCTGCTATAAAGAATGTTGCGCTATTCTGGGTAAGTCCATACACCTTCCTTATGCATCACTTTCCTAGATCACCTAGAAGTATGTATAGGTGGATAAAATCGGTTTAATTTCCTTACATGGTACTTGTGTATAGAATTCCTATTTTTTTCTAGGTTTTGAATGTGATTTGCATGTTTATTTTCTTTTGCATGCATAGGGGAGCGTAGTAATATGTTTAGTCCCTAAACCAAACCAAACCAAACCAAACCAAGCCTTGTGTCCCAATCAATTGGGGTCGGCTATATGAATCCTTTTTCTCCATTCTGCACGATCAAGAGCTATATGCTCATTTAAATTATATATATTCATATCTTGTTGCACTACATATTCCCAAGTCAATCTAGGTCTACCTCTCCCTCTAACCATTCCAGGCACTACAATCTTATCACTCTTTCGCACAGGTGCATCTACAGGTCTTCGTAGCACATGGCCGAACCATCTAAGTCTATTCTCCCTCAACTTGTCCTCAATATGTGTCACTCCTACAGTCTCTCGGATGTACTCATTTCTAATTCTATCTTTCCTAGTCTTACCACACATCCATCTTAGCATCCTCATCTCCGCTACACTCACTTTGCTAATGTGTTGTTTCTTAGTTGCCCAACACTCTGTCCCGTAGAGCATAGCTGGCCTAATAGCTGTCCTATAAAATTTTCCTTTCAATTTTGCTGGTATTCTCCGGTCACATAATACTCCAGAAGCACTCCTCCACTTAAGCCAGCCCACTTTAATTCTATGGGTCACGTCATCACCAATCTCTCCGTCTCTACTGATCATTGAACCTAGATAGCGAAAGTGTTCCCTCTTTGGGATCTCATGATCTTCGATCTTCACTGCTTCGTTGTCTCTACTTCCACTGTTGCTAAAAGTACATTCCATGTATTCTGTTTTCGTTCTACTTATCTTTAGCCCCTTAGTCTCCAGTGCTTCTCTCCAAGCTTCTAATTTAGTGTTGAGTCCCCTTTTAGTCTCATCAACCAAGACAATATCATCTGCGAACAACATACACCATGGGACCTCATCTTGAATGTGTCTTGTCAATTCATCCATAATTAGGGCGAACAAATATGGGCTCAAGGTCGACCCCTGGTGCAGGCCTACGGTAATTGGGAATTCGCTTGTTTCTCCGGCTGGTGATCTAATTGTAGTAACCGCTTCATCATACATATCCTTCACCACGTCAATATAGCACTTGGTCACTCCTTTCTTCTCTAGCACCCACCAAATTAAATCTCTAGGCACTCTATCATAAGCTTTCTCTAAATCAATAAAAACCATATGTAGATCTTTTTTCTTCTCTCTATACTTTTCCATTAGTCTTCTAAGTAAATAAATTGCTTCCATAGTTGATCTCCCAGGCATAAATCCAAACTGATTTTCTGACACTGATGTTGCGCCTCTTAAGCGATGCTCCATCACTCTCTCCCATACCTTCATAGTATGGCTCATCAACTTAATACCTCTATAGTTGTTGCATTGTTGTACATCTCCTTTACTCTTATATATAGGCACTAGGATGCTCTTCCTCCACTCATCAGGCATTTTCTAGTCATTAAAATCCTATTAAAAGCTTTTGTAAGCCAAGATGCCCCCACATCTCCCAAGCATTTCCAAACCTCAATGGGGATCCCATCTGGTCCTAAGGCCTTGTTGGGTTTCATCTTCTTCAAAGCAAAATCCACCTCAAACTTCCTTATTCTCCGATAGAATCTGTATTCTCTAGTTTCATCGTAACTTCCAGTTTCTTCTTCCATTGTGTTATCCATATGTTTTTCATTCAGCAACTTCTCAAAATAACTCTTCCACCTTTCCTTAATCTATTCGTCGTTCACTAATACCCTAGAGTCATCGCTTTTTATACACTTAACCTGATTAATGTCTCTTGTTTTCCTTTCTCTCGACTTAGCAAGCTTATAAATACATTTTTCTCCCTCTCTAGTGTCTAGTTTGGTGTAGAAGGCGTCATAGGCTTCCATTTTAGCAACTCTAACTGTCCTTTTAACCTCCTTATTTGCACATTTATAGCTTTTGAAGTGTTCCTCACTTCTATCATTTTGCCACCTCTTAAAGCAATCCTTTTTGGTTTTTACTGCAGCTTGTACCTTTTCATTCCACCACCAAGTATATTTAGAAGCCAACCCTCTTCCCTTCGACTCTCCGAGGACCTCCTTCGATATTCTCGTGATGTACCTTGCCATTCTATCCCACATAGTATTGCTTTCATCTTCCAAATTCCAAGGTGCTTCTGCATACATTCTCTCTTGGAATATTGCTAGTTTCTCGCCTTTAAGGTTCCACCACCTAGTTCGCGGGTTTATAGGGTCTTTTCTAGTACGACATTGTCCTTTTATATGGATATCTAAAATAGTAAGTCTATGTTGAGATGTTAAACACTCTCCTGGGATGACCTTACAGTCTTTACATGCTACGCGGTCTGCCTTTCTCACAAGGAACAAATCGATCTGGCTTCTATTAGATCCACTCTTAAAGGTTATCAAGTATTCTTCCCTCTTTTTAAAAAACGTGTTTGCTACTACAAGATCATATGCTACTGCGAAATCTAAAATACTCACCCCTGCCTCATTCTGATCTCCAAAACCATACCCCCCATGCACCCTCTCATATCCAGTTCTATCTTTGCCTACATGGCCATTAAAATCTCCACCTACAATTATCTTCTCTCCTCCCGGTTTTTCTTGCATTAAAGCGTCCAACTCATCCCAGAATTGTCTTTTAGTGTGATCATCTAATCCTACTTGGGGCGCGTATGCACTAATCACATTAATTATATCCACTCCAACTACCAGTTTGATAAGCAATATTCTGTCTCCTTTCCTCGTGACTGTCACAACTTTATCCTTGAGGTTCTTGTCCACCACGATTCCGACACCATTTCTATGCCTGTCTTTCCCTGTATAGAATATCTTATACCCGGTCTTTTCTACCTCCTTAGCTTTTTCTCCAACCCACTTGGTTTCTTGTAAACATACTACATTAAGCTTCCTTCTAATCATAGTGTCTACTAGTTCCATAGCTTTACCTGTTAAGGTTCCTATATTCCAAGTTGCTAACCTAAGCCTATAGTTCTGGACTAGTTTCTTTACCCGCGGTGGCCCAGATGAGCGCGGGAACCCTTGCTTATTTAACACCGCACCCGGCCGTCGATGCGGCGCCCCTTGCACATTTTTCGAAACACCCGAAGGCAGGCGCAACGCGTCACTTAAAGGGAATGCCCTAGCATTTACACGAGTATTCATATTTGGATTCATATCATAAGGATCTGACAGTTCTTTTTACGTGCTGGCTGTCGAGCTACCTAACGCACTAACATTGTGCGGTAAATGTATAGTCTTTTGCACACTTTTCCTTTGTAGGCTATTTATAACTTGAGTTAGGATTGCGTTAGTTTAATTGAAACGGTCCTTATAATCTCTAGTCAAACACCTTGAAAATTGAGTAGAGGCCCATTTCCCAATGGGGCAAGAGGGGGTGTTTTAACATGATCTAGCTCCTTCCTCTCTGTGGATATCGCAGGTTTTATTCTTCTTTTACCCACTTTTTAAAACACTTTTCAAATTCAAAGAGTCGCCACTTAATTTTTAAAAGGAAAATTAAGAAACCATTTTTAAAGCAAACTGATCTTTTGCGAAACCAAAGATAAACTGGGTCCGGGGATTATGGAATGAAAGGGGAAGGAGCCCGACGGACTAAAACACCCCCTTTCATCCTATCTCACGATAGGCCTCTACTCAACATCCTTTTTAATCAAATTATTAATCTAAGCATGCCCTCAATTAATACATATATACATATACATCACACAAGCATGTTGGAAATGGTGTAAAATTGCTAACGACAAAATATCATTCATAAGCCACGTAATACAAGTAGCAAACAACATGGTATGCAATAGAGAACTAGAAAACATACCCGGGATCCAGCCGCGAATATCAAACGTGCAATGCATGCGAGAACAAAATAAACCTAAGAAAGGTCTCTAACACATATATACACATACGGCAAAACCTAGGCTAAGGTGTCGCACATGGAGTCGAAAATCAATATAAATCAAAGAAATGAATTAAATTAAGGAAAGGATGAGAAATTGTACCTCAAATGCGCTACAAAACAAAGGTTAGTACACATGCCTTAAAAAAAATAATATCAAAGATTAATTAATCCTAAGTCATGTTCAATTAGATACAATTTAAACAAGAGATAAGTCCTACTTATGAATATGAATATGTATGAATGAATGCACGAATATAAACAAGAATGAGACGTGAATTTATTCACCAATTTGGATCACTAAGCCTCTGGATTTAATCTAATTTATCATTATTCAAAACATGGTTTGGGTCTCAAGACATTAGGAGACCATTTGAGTTAAGATAAATAAGATTTGACAAAAACAGTAGCAGTTTTTTGTGAATTACAGAGAGCAGACCAGCCATTCAAAAATAAGAATAAAATAATTCAACGGTTAGATCTTGATGATTTTTGGATATGTTATGCCTCTATGCGTCTAGTTTCTAACCCAAAAAGAAAATTGAGATTTCAACGGTTAGATCTCCAGGAATATGGTAAATACTACACCTCACTCAGGATTTTGCAACTCTCTGTCCAGAGATCTTGTATGATTTTCTACAAATAGAAACAAAATGAGAAACACTTAGATCTTTTTAGGGTACCTTCCTAACACATTAAAGTACTTATAAAAAATTATTTGAGACCCCAAAAACTTAATTAGGGTTCTGATGTATTAATTTCAAAACGGACTTACTGTTCTGAAAGTATTCTGAAACTCTGGACAGATTGTAATTAGCTCACAAAAACCATGATCAAATCCTTCTAAGCACAAAATCTTACTAAAACAAAAATCACAGTGGTAAAACAATGTGTTATGAATATTTTTCCGTTGGTTTCATTCGATTCCAACGGTCGGATTTCAAACTAAAAATCCTTGATAAAAAACAGTTTATGAACCCGCTGTTTCATTTTGCTAGTTCAAGTTTATTGATTGGCCTCAACTATTAGAACATGAAGTTGGGGCTCAAACCAAACTACTTCTTCTACCATTTGATGGTCATTGAAGACTATGAGGCATACTACACTTATGGATCTTAATGAAGTATTGAAATGAACTTCACAAAATTCTCAAATAAAGAACTCAAACCTATGGATCCAAGTTTGAATTCAACTTATCACTCCTACCATTTGATGGTCATTGGAATTATAGACATACATGCTCATAGGTTCTAGATGAAGTATGAAAGACTTCTTAAAACCTAAGAGAAGGATTAGTCCAAGCCATGGGAATAAACTTGAATTAACACATTTTCCCCTACCATTTGATGGTCATTGGAGACTAAATATAATTAACATCTACTCAAACCTCATGAGAATATAGTAAGGATTCCATAAGATTTCTTAATAAAGAGGTTCAAGTCATGGATTAAGACTTGAATCTCACTAATTATATGACTCATTCTAATCTCCATATGGATCATAAGATCATAGGAAATTAAGGAATCATACCCAAAGGGGTTCAATAAGATATGGAAAACCTCATGAACCTTTTGGATGAAATATAAATAAAGAAAAATCAAAGATTACTTAGAAAACTAAGAACACAAATCTTCAAAGTTGAATTTATTTTAAACCCAAGGCATCAATTAGATCCAAATCAATGAAATAATATGAGATTCAATCACAAGTTCTAAGTGGTGTGTGATGAAATGAGGTAAGAAGAGAGGTTTTGAAAATGTGTAAAGTTCCTAGAACTATGAACTTGTGATTGAATGGCCTAATTCTATCAAGTGATTGAGAGGTTACCTCTAAAACCTCAAGGGATTCTTCAACTTCTTGTGAAGATCTTCCAAGATTTTCTTCAAAGTTCTTCAAATTCTTCAAGTTTCTTCAAGAAATTCTTCTTCTCTCTATATGATTTTGTATCTCTCTCTCTCTAAATTCAAGTATATGTGTTGATTTCAAGTATATTCCAAGTCTATCAAAAATGAAGATGAAAGTTTGTTTATATAGACCATTATCTCAAGGATAAATGGGTAAATTCGGGTGGAGACCCATGTGCAAAGATTTCTTCTAGAACATGTGAGAAAAGCAGTCTGTTACAGCCAGCGGCAAACGACGGCATCCGGCGGCACTCGCTGAGTGCCGGGCGGCACTTGCTGAATGCCCGGCGGCACTCGCTGAGTGCCGGGCGGCATTCGCTGAATGCCAGGAGGCACTCAGTGAGTGCCGCCGGGTTTTCCGGGTGCCGGGGCTAACTGAATTTTGCCCTACTTTTAATTCTCAAAAGATATGTTGGTGTAAACCAAAATTTTTTTTATTCCATGTATATATATATTTGCATTAAGATCCCCCATGTGCATGGTATCACATATGTGCATGGTATATATCTAAATATACTACTCTCTCTTTTTGTATTTTCTCCTTTTCCAAGATTTTTTATTTTTTATTTTGTCCTCCTATCTCTTTCAAAAGAACTTCTTTTTTTTTTATTTTTTATTTTATCCTCTTAAAAACTGGTTCCCAGACTGTGTTTCTCACACGTTCTTCATTGTTCGCGTTTCTCCCAAATACCCAAACTCTCTCTCTTCTTTCTCCTTTTGAAATTTGCCTTGAAGAATCAATTGAAGATTTTGAATTTCCTGGAAAATCTTCGAATGTAACCGGCCATTGTCATCATCGGTCTTTTGAGAGGTAACCAATCCCTAGATTTGACATTTGGTCAAAATTGGGGTGTCTACAGTTTGCCCCTCTTTGACAGAGCTCGTGAAGCAACGCGTATCACAAGCGAATGTCAAAGCCTGTGTGAAAGACAAGCCTTTGACCAAATAGTCGAATCCAGGTAAAAACAAAAGTGCGTTGCGAAATCGGCCGCGCAGATAGCCAAATGCTGGTCGTGCTCAAAGGTGAGCTGCCTACGTATCCCAATGGGAATCAGACCAGGACGTAGTTCGGGCAAGGGACAACACACAAATGCAAATACTCACACGGATGAATGCTCCTATCTTATCGTGATGCACATGCTCATGCAATTTTATATCTTATGCTCCCAAACGTGATGATCCCGAGTCACGTTACTTTTCCTATTATCAGAAATGCACTCTATACGTTAATTTATCCTATTATGATACCGTCCTACTCTAGGAGCATCATGGTTGATGTATACACATTGCATATGTATTTTGAGAATCGTCTGATTGACTGAGATGCGCCTCGCGCCTTACACTCCATAGCCAAGTCAGGTAGCACACTGGAAGACTGAGCCGCTTCACGCCTTACACTCCATAATCTTCCAAAATCATCTGATCCACTAAGTCGAATCAGGTAGCACACTGAAAGATTTGAGCAGCTCTATGCTAAAAAATCTCTCAAAATCATCTGACCGGCTAAGCCGAATCAAGTAGCACGCAGAGAGATTGAGCAGCTCTATGCTCAAAATCTCCCAAAATCATCTGATCGGCTAAGCCGAATCAAGTAGCACGCAGAGAGATTGAGCAGCTCTATGCTCAAAATCTCCCAAAATCATCTGATCGGCTAAGCCGAATCAGGTAGCACGCAGAGAGATTGAGCAGCTCTATGCTCAAAATCAATCAAAATCATCTGATCGGCTAAGCCGAATCAGGTAGCACGCAGAGAGATTGAGCAGCTCTATGCTCAAAATCAATCAAAATCATCTGATCGGCTAAGCCGAATCAGGTAGCACGCAGAGAGATTGAGCAGCTCTATGCTCAAAATCAATCAAAATCATCTGATCGGCTAAGCCGAATCAGGTAGCACGCAGAGAGATTGAGCAGCTCTATGCTCAAAATTAATCAAAATTATCAGATCGGCTAAGCCGAATCAGGTAGCACGCAGAGAGATTGAGCAGCTCTATGCTCAAAATCAATCAAAATCATCTGATCGGCTAAGCCGAATCAGGTAGCACGCAGAGAGATTGAGCAGCTCTATGCTCAAAATCAATCAAAATCATCTGATCGGCTAAGCCGAATTAGGTAGCACGCAGAGAGATTGAGCAGCTCTATGCTCAAAATCAATCAAAATCATCTGATCGGCTAAGCCGAATCAGGTAGCACGCAGAGAGATTGAGCAGCTCTATGCTCAAAATCAATCAAAATCATCTGATCGGCTAAGCCGAATCAGGTAGCACGCAGAGAGATTGAGCAGCTCTATGCTCAAAATCAATCAAAATCATCTGATCGGCTAAGCCGAATCAGGTAGCACGCAGAGAGATTGAGCAGCTCTATGCTCAAAATCAATCAAAATCATCTGATCGGCTAAGCCGAATCAGGTAGCACGCAGAGAGATTGAGCAGCTCTATGCTCAAAATCAATCAAAATCATCTGATCGGCTAAGCCGAATCAGGTAGCACGCAGAGAGATTGAGCAGCTCTATGCTCAAAATCAATCAAAATCATCTGATCGGCTAAGCCGAATCAGGTAGCACGCAGAGAGATTGAGCAGCTCTATGCTCAAAATCAATCAAAATCATCTGATCAGCGCAGACTCACTTGCGAAAACCAAAGATGCAAATGTGTCATTTTTTTTATGCAAAGTCAAACTTGACCCTTATTTTTCCCTTTTCGGATTTACTCTCTTTTTCAAGGGTTATTTTCAAATTTTCTTAAATCCGGAAGCACTCAAATGCGTATCCATTACATTTCTGGAGCTTGATGGTCCACCATAATCAGATTAGCTTAACTTTTGAAATCAATTCATTCTTCTTGAATTTAGGAGTCGATCAGACTTAAATCATATCAATTTTTCAAAATTGGGAGTCAATTTAGTCTCCAAACAAATTCAATTCCAAAGAAATCCGGAGCCAATCAGACTCAATTTTCTTATTTTCCAAAATTTGGAGTCAATTAGACTCCAATCAAATTCAAACTCAGAGAAATCCGGAGTCGAATAGACTCAACTTATTCTTTTTTTTCAAAATCAGGAGTCAATTAGACTCCAATCAAAGTTCAAATTCAGAGAAATCCGGAGTCGAATAGACTCAACTTATTTTTTTTTTCAAAATCAGGAGTCAATTATACTCCAATCAAATTCAAATTCAGAGAAATCCGGAGTCGAATAGACTCAACTTATTCTTTTTTCAAAATCAGGAGTCAATCATACTCCAATCAAATTCAAATTCAGAGATATCCGGAGTTGAATAGACTCAACTTATTTTTTTCAAAATCAGGAGTCAATTATACTCCAATCAAATTCAAATTCAGAGAAATCCGGAGTCGAATAGACTCAACTTATTCTTTTTTTCAAAATCAGGAGTCAATCATACTCCAATCAAATTCAAATTCAGAGATATCCGGAGTTGAATAGACTCAACTTATTTTTTCAAAATCAGGAGTCAATTAGACTCCAATCAAATTCAAATTCCGAGATATCCGGAGTCGAATAGACTCAACTTATTCTTTTTTCAAAATCAGGAGTCAATCATACTCAAAAGAATTTTTAATTTCAAAAGATTGAGAGTCAACCAGACTCAAAAGAGTTTCTAGTTTCCAAAAACATGAACCAATCAGACTCAAAAGAATTCCCAATTCCCAATTCCAAATTATGAGTCAATCATACTCAAAAGAATTCCCAATTTCAAAATCAGAGTCAAACAGACTCAAAATAATTTCAAATTTCTAGAACAGGAGTCAATTGCACTCGAATCGGATTGTATTTCACAACACCGAGAGTCAATCAGACTCAAATCTAAAATTGGGAGTCGATCAGACTCAAAGAATTTCAAAAAAACAGACTCAATTCGATTCAAAAACTCTAAAATTTGGAGTTAAATCAGACTCAAATGAATTTTTCTAGAATTAGGAGTCAATCAGACTCAATTCAATTCAATTTCTAAGCTCGGGTGCTAAGTTAGACTTTCATGAATCGGGAATCGGACGGACTTAATGATTTTAATTTCCGCAATTGGGAGCTAATCAGATTCAACTTAATTTAACATTAAAATCTGGCGATAGTTAGATCCATTTTAGCCCAAACTTTCAAAAGTTCGGAGTCGGTTAGACTCAAAGAATTCAATTCCAATAAAATTCAGAGTTAAGTAGACTCACAAATTCAAGGGAGTCACGTGGATCCAAAAATTCAATTTTCTTATACAAGGAGTCAATAAATTCACATTTTAAAACAAAAGAGTCATTCGGATCCATGGACCCGCATTTCCACAACAAGTCACTAGGACTTGAAAACTCGCATTTTACAACCACGGAGTCATTTGGACTCAAAATTTGCATTTTACAACAACAGAGTCAATCGGACTCAACGAAATTCACGGAGTCACATGAACTCAACAAAAATTCACTTCTTATACAAATAGAATCATACAGACTCAATCAAACTCACATTTCATACAGATGGAGTCATACAGACTCAACAAATGTGTATATATATATATTTATACGAATGGAGTCACATGGACTCAACGAATTCACTTTTTATACAAATGGAGTCACACGGACTCAAAGAATTCACTTTTTATACAAATGGAGTCATACGGACTCAAAGAATTTCCTATTTCAAAATCGAGGGTTACTTTATAACATTTCAAATTTTCTTAATCAGAGTCAATTTTGACTTAACAAAAAATTCCAATTTTCAAAACTAGGAGTTAAATCAAACTCAATTTATTTCAATTCCCAAAATCGGGAGTCAAATTAGACTCAATTTATTTCAATTCAGTTCATCAGAGTTAGTCAAACTCAGTTTTATTCAAATTCTAAATCAAAAGTTAGTCAGATTCAATTCAATTCAATTCAACTTTCAGAATCGGGAGTCAATTAGGCTCAATTCAATTCAATTTTCAAAATCTGGAGTCAATCAGACTCATTTCAGTTCCATATTCTAAAATTGGAATTCAATCAGACTTAAATAATTTCTATTTCACCAATTCAAAAGTCAATTAGACTCAAAGAATTTCTGTTTCACAAAATTGGAGTCAATCAGACTCAAAATTTCATATTTCACAAAGTCGGTGTCACGCGGA
This sequence comes from Hydrangea macrophylla, assembly GCA_033977485.1. Taxonomy (NCBI): domain Eukaryota; kingdom Viridiplantae; phylum Streptophyta; class Magnoliopsida; order Cornales; family Hydrangeaceae; genus Hydrangea; species Hydrangea macrophylla. The sequence continues at coordinate 43,177,342 of CM066995.1, forward strand.
CTCAAAATTTCATTTCTTTATTCAAACGAAGTCACACGGACTCAAAAATTCATTTTTTACACAAACGGAGTCACGCGGACTCAAAAATTCATATTTTACATAAACGAAGTCATGCAGACTCAAAATTTCATATATTCACAAAGACGGAGTCATGCGGACTCGAAATTTCATTTTTTACACAAACAGAGTCACGTGGACTCGAAAGTTCATGCAGACTCAAAGTTTCATATATTCACAAAGACGGAGTCATGCGGACTCGAAATTTCATTTCTTTATTCAAATGAAGTCACACGGACTCAAAAAACTCATATTTTACACAAACAGAGTCACGTGGACTCGAAAGTTCATGCAGACTCAAAATTTCATATATTCACAAAGACGGAGTCATGCGGACTCGAAATTTCATTTCTTTATTCAAATGAAGTCACATGGACTCAAAAAACTCATATTTTACACAAACAGAGTCACGCGGACTCGAAAGTTCATGCAGACTCAAAATTTCATATATTCACAAAGACGGAGTCATGCGGACTCGAAATTTCATTTCTTTATTCAAATGAAGTCACACGGACTCAAAAAAAAAAACTCATATTTTACACAAACAGAGTCACGCGGACTCGAAAGTTCATGCAGACTCAAAATTTCATATATTCACAAAGACGGAATCACGCGGACTCAAAATTTCATTTCTTTATTCAAATGAAGTCACATGGACTCAAAAAAACTCATATTTTACACAAATAGAGTCACGCGGACTCGAAAGTTCATGCAGACTCAAAATTTCATATATTCACAAAGACGGAATCACGCGGACTCGAAATTTCATTTCTTTATTCAAAATGAAGTCACACGGACTCAAAAATTCATTTTTTTACACAAACGGAGTCACGCGGACTCAAAAATTCATATTTTACAACACGAAGTCACGCAGACTTGAAGAATTATGAACTTTTGCAAAATCGAAGTCATGAAGACTCAAAGAATCAAAGGAGCCGAATAAGGCTCAAGTACTTGATTGATTAATGATGATGATGATGATAATGATGATGCTAGACTGACGAGGAGCTTTTAGCACTGAAATGAGCTCGTTTGAATGAGCTTGTCACGAGTGTAGATTTGCCACGAAAGTGGGCTTATAATGGTGGTCACCACGAAAGTGGACTTTGGATGAGAGAGTGCCATATGAATGGGCTTATGATGGGGTCGCCACAAAAGTGGGCTTATAATGGTGGTCACCACGAAAGTGGGCTTTGGATGAGAGAGTGCCATATGAATGGGCTTTCGAAGATAATTGCCACGAAAGTGGGCTTTTGATGAGAGGGTGCCATATGGATGGGCTTATGATGGAGTCGCCACAAAAGTGGGCTTTGGAGAAAATGCTTTCCTGCATCTGCGGACCCTTGAAATAAATAAGAAGAAAGAAGGAAGCCACCTATGCCCCTAGTCTTGGACCCTTCATATTTCCACTTTAACATCGTGTTATGAAAGTGTTTAAGAATCCTGCTTGCATTACTCTTGGGACACTCATGGAGACTCTTTAAATCTTTATTCATCATCTTAAACCCACACAATTGAGACCATTATTGACTCATCAAAGGGGGACAATTTTGACAAAGGGATTACACAAGCGACAGACTCAAACTCTGTATTATTATGAATTAGTGTGCTTTCAACGTGAACAATGTATCATCTTACCTTTCATTTATTCATCATCTTACAATGTTAGTACTTTTCCGACAAATCTAAACTTTGAAGGTTCTCTTTTTGAGTTAGCTGATTCTTTGCCTATCCAGAGTGTGCTTCAGATTAGTGCTTTAGCTTAGAGAATAAAAGACAATCTATTTCAATCCATTCAAAACAAACTTGATTACTCGAGAACTTTGCTCTGACATAGAGGGATTTTGGCAAACGAAGTTTGCCCCTAGTTTGAGTAGGACTCGGAGGCATTGCTTTTGGGATTAAATGAGGTGTTCAGCAAACGAAGTTTGCCCCTGGTTTGGCGATATATATGTGGCTTCGGGCAAACTTACGCAAATTTGCCCCCTAGTCTGAAGAAAGGAAACCAAAGGCACAAAGGGTGATGCTCATGGTTTAGGGATGGTTATGGACCGAGAATCTTGGAAGGTTCGCCTACTTATCCCTGAACGGGAATCAGGTCCAAAGTAGTTTGGCTAAGGCCTGAAAGAAAGATGCCACGAGATGGCGAGGGTGATGACCGAACCGAGTAGGCTGCCTACGTATCCTCGAGTGGGAATCAGGTCAAAAACGTAGTTCATCAACTCTGGAGGTCTTGAAAGAATAAGGCTTCAAGAATTTGTGGGCTTTTCGAGCCATGTTTCCATATGGGTCCAATGAATGCTCTTTCTTGGGCAGATTTTCTAAAACAGATTCCTTGTGGTAGCTTTTGAACAGGATGATGAGAACATGAACTACTTCTCCTTTTTATGCATTTTTTTTTCTCTTTTCTTCCTTCTTTTTTTTTTCTTTTCCCTTTTTTTTTGTTTTGTGGTGGTTGATTCTTTTCGCCTTATCACTAGCCAGTCAATCTTTACAACTCTCATAATACATCGTGTTTTAATCATACTCTATTATATTCACAAAGCAATATCAGCCCTCCAAATTACTCTTTATTTTTTCTCAAAGATACCTTTGTATTGTTTTAGGCCCACTTAGCCATTGAGCCTCTCACAAAATTTTGATACTAATTGATACTTTTAAATCTCTCTTTTCATTTCCAATTTCTTTTCTTTGTTGAGAACAACACAAAGCCTTCATGTACCAATGATATACTTTGAAGTGCTCGAGAATTCTCAATCTTATTTATTCTCTTTTTTTTTCTTTCCTTTCTTTTCTCTACCTCACTATCTCATATTCTCTTTATGATTTTGACTGGCCAGGATTAGGATTTTGAAATCAACACGCATCTTATTTTTGCTCTAACTTTTGCCTAGGCGCCCTTCCGGGTTTTCATCCTAGCGAGCTCTTTCTTCTTTTTCTTTTTTCTTTTTTTTTTTTTTTTTTTTTTTTTTTTTTTTTTTTTTTCGGAAGACAAAGTTCATTTAAAATGTCTGGCTACCATCAAGGACCAAGTTTGTGGCTTTGGACTGGTTGGGCTCATCTTTTAGGCTTGGTAAAAGGGATGGTGAGCAAGCTTTAAGAAATTCCTAAGTTCATCTTTTCAAGATTTGAGCAAGAGCATCTTTAAATTCTTAAAGTAAAGCTAATCAATTCTTTGCTCCTCTTTGGATTTGGCACAGATTTTCTTTGATCACTTGGGGATCCTTTTCAATGCAACGATTTATTAACAAAGCACTTTCCATGATCATTTGAAAAAATGATTTTTTTTTTTTTGGCTTAATGATCCATTTATTCACGACTATGCACATTTATTTAAGCAAAATGATATTTTATTCAACTAGGATAGAAGGAAGATTACATCACTCGACTCGATTGACTTGATGAAGACTTGACAATAAACTCGATAATAGACTAACTAGAAGACTCGACTGGACTCGACATTTGACTCCAACTTAGACATGAGTTGATTGCAAACTGGACTAGACTCGACTTTGGTCTCAATTGGAGTGTCATAGATGATCTTCAATTTATTATATTTCCAAAAGCATCCACATTTGCTTTAGCAGCAGTATTCCCAAACACTATCACCTCACTAGCATCATCTGACCCTTCGGGCTCAACACTTTCCTTTAGCATATGTGTGGAAACATCATCCATGTCTATGTCCCACTCTTTAGCAGAACAGCCCTCCTCTGACTCATACCCAATTTTGTCAATGCCTTTTTCAATTTTATTGATTGGGTCAGGGCTAATTAGTTTTTGCGAACTCGCGAAGGCAACAAATCCCTTAAGAGTGCTCAGTGATTGCTGGGATTGAAAGGATTGCAAGTCATGCCAAATGTTACTCAGTGGGTTCAGCGAAGGAGTGATCATTTTCTGCTCAATGAGATCTTGGATATCATGGCGGAGTTTTATGCAATAATTGGTCATGTGACCAGGGGTCTGGTGGTAGGCGCAGTATAATGATGGGTCATATTTGAGGGGTAAGGGATTTGATGGTGGCCTTGGGTCCAGGAGATTGAGGTGACCACTGTTGATGAGGTGACCAAGGGCCATGGATAATGGCATGCCAAGGTTGGTGAAAATTCTTCGCTTGCGGGTTTGGCTTGATTTTGGATTCGACTTTGAGCTTGAGCTGGCTTTTAGGTTTGGATATGCGGTTAGGCTAGGATTTCTTGAGTTGGGATGTTGGCTTGGATTAGCTTTTTGGCTGGATGGGGTCAGGCTTGGATATGAGCTTGAGATTGGATGTGGGCCTTGCAGATTGGTCAAGTATGACTGCGGGATTTGGTGATTGACCCGATATGAGCTCTGGTGATTGGTTGGGCTTGGGTGCATGGTTAGATTTGGATATGGGCATTGATGCATGGGTGGGTTTGGACATGGGCATTGTTGCCCATCTGACATGGTTAGATTTGGATATGGGCATTGTTCTCTTTTCCAATTGATCCATTTTCACCTCATCGTTGCCCATCTGATCTTTCAGCAATTGAATGAACTCAAGCATGACTCCCTCTAATTGCTTCACCCTAGAATCTTGTTGCTCAACAACGACTTGCAGTTTGCTTACTTTCTCCTCCAAAGCTCTGTAGGCCATTGGTGGGTCTATCTCGACATGATGGTCCATGATCTCCTCTAAGTAAGAGAGATAAACCCAAGAAGATTATAAGTGTCCTTACTAGGGGCTCTGGTTGTTCCACTCTTTCTAAAAAAACAAATAGGAAAAAGGTCCGCATGCAGAATTGAATAGTAAGGATTTTTTTTTATTTTTTTTTTATTATTTTTTTTTTTAGGGACTTTGATCTTAATCGGAAGGAAGATGTTGTGAGTTCGTATGCTACACATGCATGCAATGACAAAATGTTCATGCTTTGATGATTCGATGTGGCTAAATGCATGCACTGCACACATGGCACACGGATGAAATGCAAGTGTGTGTATGCCTACTCTATATGCCAAAGCAAAGGAAAATTCTAATCCTAACAGGTAAACACATAAACACATAAAATCCTCACCCATGTCAAGTGCGCCAACTTCTCCTCTCATTGTGATCTTCACTACCCTCTCAAAGGTTGGATATTTAAAATTTTCGAAATTCATTTGAAAATCACTTGTTTAGAATGATGAGATCTTTCAAAACAATTCTCAAGAATTTTGAATCTTTTATTTTAAAAAAATGAGGATGTGAAAACATTTCTCAAAGAAGATGATTGGATTGAAATTTTGCTTTAAAATTCATTTGAAGAGCATTTTTTTTTTTTTTAAAAAAACAATTCCCAAGATTTTGGATTCTTCCTTCAAGAAGGAGAATGCGAGAATATACCTCAACAAGGGGTTGACTTGGGATTTTAATCAAAAGGTGAATCCCAAAGATTTTAAAAGAGTGACTAAATATTTCGGAATGAAGAAGTCAAAAACTTATCTTCTTTCAAAGATGGATTTAAAATTCCTTGGGTAGAAGGATCACATGTTTGGATAATCACCGCACTTTTCATAAATTTGGATGCATACAAGGTCAATGATGTTTAGCTAAACATGATACAAGAGATGTAATCTTATAATCAAGATTCGGCTTATTCTTAAATGTCATAGGACATGAAAAGGAATTGCTCAAAAGTGATTAAGAGGTTACACATCTTTTATCAAGTAAGCATCGTCATCATCTCAAGTAATCCCTTCCCGGCATACAAAACTCCCTAGCACATAAATCCTAATCAAGAATTGATTTCCTAATTTTGAAAGGTTCTATGGAAACTACTATGCAAAGGCCGGGTTTTGGTTAAATAAGGGACCCTTGACACACACCCGATAGGATGCTTCATATACCAAAACATGGTACGAGATCAAGGGTGATCACACGGTCCCATGATGACTTGACCGACCGGGTTGCCCCGAGCCTTCAAGGTCATAGTTCCATGCAATCGACTGGCGAAACATGCAAGTGCAATTCAACGGGCACACGAAAATTAATTAATTCGATTAAAAGGATGCTTTCAAGTCTAACCCTCGAGTGAACCCAAAATCAAAAATTCTGGTCTGCGAAACCAGAGATTCTGGGTTCGATCCCCAGCAGAGTCGCCAGATTGTGGATATCGCAGGTTTTATTCTTCTTTTACCCACTTTTTAAAACACTTTTCAAATTCAAAGAGTCGCCACTTAATTTTTAAAAGGAAAATTAAGAAACCATTTTTAAAGCAAACTGATCTTTTGCGAAACCAAAGATAAACTGGGTCCGGGGATTATGGAATGAAAGGGGAAGGAGCCCGACGGACTAAAACACCCCCTTTCATCCTATCTCACGATAGGCCTCTACTCAACATCCTTTTTAATCAAATTATTAATCTAAGCATGCCCTCAATTAATACATATATACATATACATCACACAAGCATGTTGGAAATGGTGTAAAATTGCTAACGACAAAATATCATTCATAAGCCACGTAATACAAGTAGCAAACAACATGGTATGCAATAGAGAACTAGAAAACATACCCGGGATCCAGCCGCGAATATCAAACGTGCAATGCATGCGAGAACAAAATAAACCTAAGAAAGGTCTCTAACACATATATACACATAAGGCAAAACCTAGGCTAAGGTGTCGCACATGGAGTCGAAAATCAATATAAATCAAAGAAATGAATTAAATTAAGGAAAGGATGAGAAATTGTACCTCAAATGCGCTACAAAACAAAGGTTAGTACACATGCCTTAAAAAAAATAATATCAAAGATTAATTAATCCTAAGTCATGTTCAATTAGATACAATTTAAACAAGAGATAAGTCCTACTTATGAATATGAATATGTATGAATGAATGCACGAATATAAACAAGAATGAGACGTGAATTTATTCACCAATTTGGATCACTAAGCCTCTGGATTTAATCTAATTTATCATTATTCAAAACATGGTTTGGGTCTCAAGACATTAGGAGACCATTTGAGTTAAGATAAATAAGATTTGACAAAAACAGTAGCAGTTTTTTGTGAATTACAGAGAGCAGACCAGCCATTCAAAAATAAGAATAAAATAATTCAACGGTTAGATCTTGATGATATTTGGATATGTTATGCCTCTGTGAGTCTGGTTTCTAACCCAAAAAGAAAATTGAGGTTTCAACGGTTAGATCTCCAGGAATATGGAAAATACTAGACCTCACTCAGGATTTTGCAACTCTCTGTCCAGAGATCTTGTATGATTTTCTAAAAATAGAAAAAAAATGAGAAACACTTAGATATTTTTAGGGTACCTTCGTAACACATTAAAGTACTTATAAAAAATTATTTGAGACCCCAAAAACTTAATTAGGGTTCTGATTTATTAATTTCAAAACGGACTTACTGTTCTGAAAGTATTCTGAAACTCTGGACAGATTGTAATTAGCTCACAAAAACCATGATCAAATCCTTCTAAGCACAAAATCTTACTAAAACAAAAATCACAGTGGTAAAACAATGTGTTATGAATATTTTCCCGTTGGTTTCATTCGATTCCAACGGTCGGATTTCAAACTAAAAATCCTTGATAAAAAACAGTTTATGAACCCGCTGTTTCATTTTGCTAGTTCAAGTTTATTGATTGGCCTCAACTATTAGAACATGAAGTTGGGGCTCAAACCAAACTACTTCTTCTACCATTTGATGGTCATTGAAGACTATGAGGCATACTACACTTATGGATCTTAATGAAGTATTGAAATGAACTTCACAAAATCCTCAAATAAAGAACTCAAACCTATGGATCCAAGTTTGAATTCAACTTATCACTCCTACCATTTGATGGTCATTGGAATTATAGACATACATGCTCATAGGTTCTAGATGAAGTATGAAAGACTTCTTAAAACCTAAGAGAAGGATTAGTCCAAGCCATGGGAATAAACTTGAATTAACACATTTTCCCCTACCATTTGATGGTCATTGGAGACTAAATATAATTAACATCTACTCAAACCTCATGAGAATATAGTAAGGATTCCATAAGATTTCTTAATAAAGAGGTTCAAGTCATGGATTAAGACTTGAATCTCACTAATTATATGACTCATTCTAATCTCCATATGGATCATAAGATCATAGGAAATTAAGGAATCATACCCAAAGGGGTTCAATAAGATATGGAAAACCTCATGAACCTTTTGGATGAAATATAAATAAAGAAAAATCAAAGATTACTTAGAAAACTAAGAACACAAATCTTCAAAGTTGAATTTATTTTAAACCCAAGGCATCAATTAGATCCAAATCAATGAAATAATATGAGATTCAATCACAAGTTCTAAGTGGTGTGTGATGAAATGAGGTAAGAAGAGAGGTTTTGAAAATGTGTAAAGTTCCTAGAACTATGAACTTGTGATTGAATGGCCTAATTCTATCAAGTGATTGAGAGGTTACCTCTAAAACCTCAAGGGATTCTTCAACTTCTTGTGAAGATCTTCCAAGATTTTCTTCAAAGTTCTTCAAATTCTTCAAGTTTCTTCAAGAAATTCTTCTTCTCTCTATATGATTTTGTATCTCTCTCTCTCTAAATTCAAGTATATGTGTTGATTTCAAGTATATTCCAAGTCTATCAAAAATGAAGATGAAAGTTTGTTTATATAGACCATTATCTCAACGATAAATGGGTAAATTCGGGTGGAGACCTATGTGCAAAGATTTCTTCTAGAACATGTGAGAAAAGTAGTCTGTTACAACCAGCGGCAAACGACGGCATCCGGCGGCACTCGCTGAGTGCCGGGCGGCACTTGCTGAATGCCAGGCGGCACTCGCTGAGTGCCGGGCGGCATTCGCTGAATGCCAGGAGGCACTCAGTGAGTGCCGCCGGGTTTTCCGGGTGCCGGGGCTAACTGAATTTTGCCCTACTTTTAATTCTCAAAAGATATGTTGGTGTAAACCAAAAATTTTTTTATTCCATGTATATATATATTTGCATTAAGATCCCCCATGTGCATGGTATCACATATGTGCATGGTATATATCTAAATATACTACTCTCTCTTTTTGTATTTTCTCCTTTTCCAAGATTTTTTATTTTTTATTTTGTCCTCCTATCTCTTTCAAAAGAACTTCTTTTTTTTTTTTTTTTTTTTTTATTTTTTTTATTTTATCCTCTTAAAAACTGGTTCCCAGACTGTGTTTCTCACACGTTCTTCATTGTTCGCGTTTCTCCCGAATACCCAAACTCTCTCTCTTCTTTCTCCTTTTGAAATTTGCCTTGAAGAATCAATTGAAGATTTTGAATTTCCTGGAAAATCTTCGAATGTAACCGGCCATTGTCATCATCGGTCTTTTGAGAGGTAACCAATCCCTAGATTTGACATTTGGTCAAAATTGGGGTGTCTACACTCTCTTGTACCTTAACCCCCAAATCGAGTTCTTTGGTGACAACGGGGCAGTGCTCTCTTCCATTGGACTTGATATATTTAGTTTTCTTTGATTCCTTTATCAAACCACGTGGCGACTTTATTAGTGAGGATCTCTCCAGATTTAGCCTTAAGGGATAAAACATGGATTACTCACTTGTGTACCCTTGGATATGGTTCATGGGCATCCATTGTTGCCTCAGGTGGGATAAAAGCCCCATGGAATCCAAATATCAGTAATCCAAATCAGTCAGATCGGATTAAGGCTAATGAAGGGTGGTGAACATCACTTGTGGTTATTGGCATGATTTGTAATGGGATCAACAAATGGGCTTAATCCTTCTTGGCCACAAGCTTGGTTCGGGTACCCACAACGTGCTATTGTGTAATAGCTAGTTTCTATTGTCTGTTATACTTCTATTAATATTTATTGTAGGCTTCAGACTATAAGCCAGTTGTTGTGATAGTTAGTTGACTACAACCTGTAAGTTTCCCTATAGCCTCTGATTATGTTAATAAGATATGTTATATGATTAGCATCCTCCCTATCGTTGTGTTTGCTTGTTTGAGTAGATGACAATGCAGTTATTCACCTGTCACTGGCCTACAGGACCAAAAGAGATTTTAATTTCTCTATTTTTGCTTCTCTGGGTTGTAACATAATTTTTAATATCAAAGCCTAGGTTTTAGTTGTGAACCACTTATCATTTGTGTTAGAACCTGAGTTCAAAGTTAATATTGATAGCATGAGGATTAGCTGAGATGAGATAGATGAGAAGTTAGAAGAATCTGTCTAGGGATCTTTGTTTGGCGGGTAGTAGCTGCTGAATATACTTACAAAGCATCGAGAGTTAGTTGTGGTGATAAAGATCATTAGTGTAGATATGTTGGATTTAAGACACAAACGAATTCCTGAATGATCTTGGAACAGTCAATATAACCTAAAATAAAAATAAGATAATTTTGTTACCTTGAGCCACATGTTAGTTGAGTGGTCTCACATGTTAGTTGAGCAGTACTCATAGTCCAAAAACTGAGAATAAGAATATCACATTTAGATTTGACGTTACACGTAGAACTTGTAGTTTTGTATTATTTTGAGCTTAGATACCTTTAAGCATACCTGGTAGGTAGACTGACCTTTGTGGTTATTATTATTACTTATGTGGGATTATCGTGTTATGCTTGTGATGTGATCGTATTATATTGTGGTATTGTATATTGTTACCATGTGTTTTATTATTTCCTGAGATGTAAGATATAATGCGATTGACTGAATAGATTTTCATTTGAAGGTATGACACCGAACACTACCAATACTCATTATGGTTAGGATGACTCAAGGGAACTCAGTCCAGCCGAATGGAGTACCTGATGTGGCACCTCACGAGATAGATTCAACAAGAATGGTCAGAGTTTTCATCCATCTCATAGAACAAGTTATTAATCGTGTGGATCGTGTCATCGGCAATAAAGCACCAGTACGTCAAACAGGGGTCAAATTGTGAAAGGAATTATGTGCTTTTTAACTAGGAACCTTTATGGGATTAACGGGAGCGAGGCTTTTTACCGACTGAGCAATGAATTTACCAAAAGGAATTGATATTCAAGACAATCGAATGTACTAACACTGAGAAAAGATGTTTGGCTGTATTTCAACAAACATTCTTAGAGTAAGATTGGTGAGACCCAGTGAAAGCTACGATAGGTGAAGAAGCTATAGAAAGGATGACTTGGGAAGCATTCAAGACTCGATTACTAGAGAAGTACTTCCTAAAGTCTGAGAAGAACAAAAGAGAAATGGAGTTCATACAATTAGTCCAAGGTAGTTTGACAGTGCCAGCTTATATAACTCAATTTGAGAGGCTATCACGATTAACGCCACATATGATCGATACACCAAGGATGAAGATCAAGAGATATCATCAGGGACTAGTTCCGCATGTTCTGTCATATGACTATAGGACATTTAGATAAATCTTTTGAAGCTTTGGTAGTAATGGAAACGAGACTAGAAGACAACAATCATATTGGTGAAGGATAATGATGTGATCAAACATTACCAGAGAATGATTAGTATTTCCTAGAAGATTGGAGATGAAGAGTCAGTTAGGTTGTGTTAGCTAACCAAGGTCAACAAGGAAACACAGATAGAAGTTACGGGGGCACAGAAGCACAAGAGAATGGGGAACGGCAAAAAAGAATCAAAACTAGCAGTGACTCCAACAAAATATAGGGAACATGCCATCTACTAGAAGCGACTTCAACACCATTCCCAAGAATGCCGAGCATCAAGGAAATCTAATGGACTGGGAGTACAGTATTTTAACTGTAAAAAAATCAATCATGTCCGTAAGTTTTGTCCAAAAATGGAAATGCAACACAATGCTCCACCGCAACAAGTACCACGAGGACAGACTCATGGAACAAATAATTGATCTCGACTTAGGCAAGAATGATAGATAGAAGGTACAACACTCAACAACTACATTATGAATTACATGTGATCCCGATATTATCGGAAGTTTGGCATTCGTTTGATTTGATCATAAGAGGATTAGACTAATCAGCTCACCCTACCAATTTTGAGCCTGTACCATAAATTGTTGATACCTAAATAATTCACATGAGACTGATCTGTAACACCAACTCTTTTACCTGTACTTATTAGTATATGGATGTATTTCTGTATTCGTTTATGTTAGTTCCTATCATGTATGAATATCCTTTGAAGCTTGATCAAGTACACACACACATATACATATATTTCATCATATTTCTTCATCTAGATCATCTAGATCTTGGTGAGTACTCATACTCACTTATAAACATGTTTTATTAAGTTATTTTGACAATCAAAGTCCATGCATGTAACATGCATTAAGATTTGTACTCTTAAATCATGTTGCTAAAACTATCACTATTTGAGATGGCTAAATCTGAGCGCTTGGACCAGACATGAGTGCTCGAGCCTAATGAATGGGCCAGGTGCGAGGGCTCGAAAGGCTCGAGCTTGACAATACTTACAAGAATAAAATTGTTCTTGTTTAGTTTAAGGGAAATTATGATTTGACTGTTAGTACAATAAGCTGTGACAGTGGTACCTTGGATTATTGTTAATATTTGAGGACTTATGTTGAAATTTGGTACGGTACTTTATGCTAATCTACTAGTACTTTAGTAATGGTTACCTTTTATATAGAAAAGTTTAGGTTTTCTTAACATAGTAACACAACGGACTTATAAAGCTTATATATGGGACATAGAATAATCATGTGAACCGTAATGTGACATACTTAAGTACACAATTATGCCAATAATGTACTTTAGCGACATGTACCATGCACGTTAATCGTTAACAAGAGGATCATATTGGTCGGTCCTTTCTTTGTGTTCTGATTGTATGATTTGTTCGAGAAAGAGTAAAGAGTTCTAGTTCACTTATTGAGATGGTTAATAGCCAATGGGCTGATGTCAAGCAAGTGTCAATTTGGGGCAAGATGACAAATTAACTAAGGCTAAATGGAATAAGATTGGGATTACCAAGAAATAAGGCCGTAAGACAGATGTCAAGTAAATGGCCAGTTGGGGCAAAGATGACAAGATGGTAACCTATGACCGAAAAGCGGTGATATTCCAGGCCAATGGCACTCATGCCGGATGCATGCAAAGAGTCGTGTTTATGAAAGATTGAACCTATGGTTCAAAGTGAAGTATCCGAGTCAGTATAAATTAGGCTGTAGTCCAAAGTGATCATTCGGTTGTGGTCAATTGAGTTCTCATATTTCACTTATGTCACCAGACATTTCTTATCGTATGTAATATAATAAGAATAAGTCTTATATTGACGCTAATGTTTTCAAAAGAGAATAAAACAGAACGTCTTACTCTCTTAACGGATTAATAATGTTTTTTGAGTCTTTTTAGTGTAGTAAGTTCATTCACTTAACTTGTAATAAAGCTAACGACTTTCATGTCCTAGATAATCAAATGTCCAGATCTTGTAGAGGCAGATTATTTGAACGAGGAATATGTCGAGGAAGGCTACGAATTCGCGAGTTAGCTGGCTAAAGCTAAAGACTTTTGTTTAATTATCTTTTGTTAGTAGTTGAGGCACTAGATGCCAATCTTATTATTATGTTGTAGGCGTTACACCCAGGATATTGTTATCTTTCTTTCCTTCTATGATGATGTAATAATTACGTTTACAGACTCTGATGTTTAATACTATGTATGCCTAGAACCACCATGCTTATTATTAATGTTGTTTAGTTATTGTTTAATACTTTTATCATTGCTTCTTCCTTGTTGTGGACAATCACGCAATCCTTAAACTTGTCACATATCTACGGGTCCAAAAGTAGAAATTTAATTTTTCCCTATTTTGCTATGTCGGGGTGTGACAGGGTTTTTTTTTTGGTATCAGAGCCATATATTTTAGTTGTGCTCTTTGATTCCTACATATATGAGCCTTAAGATACCTTGTGACTAGTATTGACTAAAGATAGTTTTCTTTTCAAATCATGGAGTCGATGCATGTAGAGGACGAGTTGGGAGGATATATCATTTATGCCTATAGAGTAGAGGCTGCTGATCCTATATTTTATCATCAGTTTATCTAGATAAGAGCTCGGGAGTGGTTCGAGGAGTATCTATGGCATCTTATGCATGTCAAGAGACTATTGCACCTGGACAGGATTCATATGGGGACTAAGCATCACGCCCGTACCATGGAGCTTATTTATATAGAGAGTGATCGGATGGTATTCGACGACGAGGATTTCTATGCTATCGAGCTACAGTCTATCCTAGCCAATCTTGCACAGGCACCCCCAGCTTCCTGGCTCCCAGTTCCAATGCCAGCTCCTGCCGTAGAGCCAGAGCTAGAGTTCCAGATTCAGCCAAACATGCCAGTACCCCCAACCAGAGGAGCTTATTGCACAATTAGCTACTCCAGCTCAGGACAATGATCATAAGGTTATTATAGATCTAGTAGATGACGATGACGAGGACCCTGAGGAGCCAGAAGTAATATTAGAGATCGAAGATGATGATGACCCTATGGAGGTTGAGGGAGATAGAGATGATGATGAGGATGGAGGAGATGCTATAGGGGATGAAGATGATCAGGAAGACGGTTATGACGATGACCAGGAGGTTAAGCATGAGGATGATGATGAGGGCGAGCCTAAGGGGGATGGGGATGGACATGAGGACGAGCATGAGGGTGATCCCAATGATGAGCCTGAGGATGAGGGGAATCATGAGGGCGATCATGATGACGAGCAGGAGGGAGAGCCAGAGGATGGCCCCAATGAGGATGAGGATGAGGATGATGGCCAGGAAGAAGAGGTCATGCTTGTAGATGATGCTGGCAGTGAGGAGTTCAAGGTGATTTAGGTGCCCCAGGGTTTTGCTATAGCACCAGTTCTGCCATAGCATATAATTGATGGAGGTTGGTTACCCACAGACAGACCGATACCAGACGTTCAGCTTGAAGATGATTCAATCTTTAAGATGGTTGATGAGTTAGATTTGGCTTGACTGGGTGCCACCAGAGGAGATTAATGTTCCAGTAGATGAGTTGCCTCTGTTTGAGTCAGACGTGGAGGACTTTTGGGATCGGATCCCTAGGATCTAGATTCTTTTTCTATTTTTGTTGATCAGGGCATGTAGCCCACTTTTCTTTTGCATACATGTTGTATATGATTTTGATGGTAGTGGTATAGATGTAGATGTGATATAAATTCCCTTACCATACCATACCATAATGCAAATATTTTTTATTATATATCTATATCAGCGGCATGCTTTCCCCTATTATTATTTTTGTGTGATCATTTTACTAGTTACCTATGCTTACTGCTTTGGGTGTTGATTTTCTTACCTTATATTCATCATCTCTTGCTTCGAGGGCTAGCAAGTAATGTTGAGATAGTCATATAGGTTGACAATATGGCTGACGGAATAAGGAACACAAGGAACTAATGAAGAAGGGCCCCTATTCCTGAGAACATGGATCTTACCCGAGCTTTTGAAGCTATTCTACAATGCCTAGAATATATCTATGATGACCACTATGGAAACCGCAACAATAACAAAAACCACAACAATAATCGAGCAAATCATCAAGTTGTACCACCATCGATAATCACCAAAGACATGATACTGGAGAGATTTTGAGCTCTGTGCCTTGATATAAACATGGAACTGGCAAGGCAAGCCAAGAAGTGGCTGAGAAATATGGATCACATTTCGAGAGGATGAGGTGCCATGAAGAAGAAAAATGTCATCTAGCTACGTTCTAGCTCACCTGTGCTATTGACGATTGGTGGGAGTATGAAAAAGTGATGATAGAGGCTGAAGCATCGGAGAGAATGACGTGGATGACATTCAGAGAGAAGTTTTTAGTGAAGTACTTCCCCGAAGAAGAGAAGATCATTATGAACTTGACCCAGAGCGACATGACGGTGTGTGAGTACACTAAGCAGTTCGAGAGGTTGTCATGCTTCGCCCAACATCAGATAGACACCCCGGAAAAGAAGATCAAGAGATACCTGTCACGCCCCAGAGCAATAAAAATAGAGAAAAATAAATTTCCTTTTGGGTCCATAGGGAATGACAGGTGAAAGTCACTAATTATCCACACCACACAGTACTAGACCACAAGATATACAAGAACAGTAACAACTGAAATATAAAAAAGAAGTTCTATCTATTACAAAATCAGAGTGTGGTCCACAGGATTACAACAGGTCTGGAGACAACATATGCCCAAGTACCCGTTAACTAAAACAAAACAGAGTACAACAGAAATAAACTAAATGACTATCTTTAAATCTTCAGTTGGCGTAAGGATAGTCGTCAGCATAATGCTCCTTTACAGTATCACTGGCATTAGTGGGGTCATCCTCAACATAATCCAACTCCAGGTTGTAACCGTCACCGTAAATTCCAATACCTGCATTGTTAAGGAAAGGGTACACTAGACGGGGGAATGTCCAGGCAATAAAGGCCGTCAGCTTACTGAAAGCTGAGTGAGAACTAACTAGCACAGTCTCATAGAAATAACATAATTACAAATTATGAACAATATATAATAGTGATACTAAATATATCTCTTCCTCTTTTATTCAGACACATCATTAACCGATTCTCATCGTCTACCAACTCTAAGGCTGACTGTACCAATACCAACTGACTATCTCAAACTGATTATATCATCACAACATACCAGCGCTCTTGTTCACCGCTATACCGCTTTTAAGAACTCTTGCGAGCACCCATACATCATTCTCATATAACGACTGGTTTACGGACATACCAATACTCTTGTTCACCGCTTTTAAGAACTCTTACAATTCACCACTTTTAAGAACGCTTACGAGTATCGTACATACATAGCTACGGTAAATACAAACCATGGGCGTGCCACAACTACTCTTGTTCACCGCTTTTAAGAACTCTTACTGTTCACCGCTTTTAAGAATGCTTGCGAGTACTGTGCACCCATAATTCTCACCATCCTGATTAAATCCTTGTTACACACTTATCGGATTCAACCTGAGCGAATCATCAGCTCCACTCACATAACCTCAAAGATAACCAATAACCCACTGACTCAAACACCAATTACATAATGCTACCCAATGATATTATCTCCAATCCTTATCTCATTATCGCATCATGTTATAACTAATGTTTCGAATCTGACTGCGTTACTCACCATATTATCTCAATCTCATTATCACATCCCATTACCTCCGTAATCCATAATATCACATAATAGGAACATGAAACAATAATTAAACAACTATGCATTATGAATTATAAACTTTAGGAACATATCTATGTTATGCTAGGTTTGATCAATTGAACTCATCTTAATTGATTAAAGGAAAGTGATGTTCGATCGATTGAAGTATACTCGATCAATTGAAGTCAAGGTGGTCTCAATCGATTGAAGTCATTTCGATCGATTGAGAAACAGGGATGTTCGATCGATTGAATGCAGTTCGATCGGTCGAACTTTGTCTTCTCCAGATTCTGTAGTGAACGTCCAGAATTTGGTAGGGTGTGTTTGGGTGATTATTAAACGCACAAAAACTTGTAACACATCATAACTAAGCTACTGAGTGAGTTTGGGACTCACCAAAAGTTGCTAAGGGCGCGTTTGGCAACGTCAAGCTTTGAGCTCTCTCCATCCAATGGCCTCCTTCTCTCTTTCTCCACTGTCACTGTCTCTGTCTCTTTCTCTCTGTGTCTCTCCTTCTCTTTCTCTTCTACTTCTTCTTCTTCTTCCCTGCTTCTCTCTTTCTCCCAAGCTGTGAGTATATATATAGGTGTGTGTATATATATAGAGGTATGTATATATATAAACACAAGCACACAAACTCTCTCAACTCTCTCAAGTTTAGCAAACCCATACACACACGAACACAACCATATATATAGAGGGGAAGGAGTGCAGATGGCAATGTTTGCGGTAAACCTGGGAATCCAAATGATTACATGTTCGATCGATCGAGCTTCCTTTGATCGCTCGAACTCAGATCGGCCAGTTAGATCGATTGAAAAGCGCTTTGATCGATTGAAGTAGAGTCCAAGTATTAAATTCTGGTCGGTAGATTTTGATCGATTGAACAGGGTTCAATCACTTAAACTTTAGGAATGCTCGATCGCTCGAACACACTTCGATCGATCGAAGGTTAAATTTCAAGTATGACCAAGGGAAGTATATGGAATCTCTGTACATAAATAATTATTGAAAATACAGGGTATTACATCATCCGCTACTCATTAAGGATTTCGTCCTCAAAATCAAAAACATGCAAGGTCTAAAACAAAAATGGAAACTTGTCAGGCATCTCTGACTCTAGTTCCCATGAAGCTTCTCCTTCATCATGATGCTTACACTGAATCTTTACTAACGAAATCTCCTTGTTCCTGAGTTTCATGATTCCATGGTCTAAAATACGAATTGGTCCTTTTTTGAATGTGACATTGTCGTTGATTTCAATATCCTCAAAGTTGATCTTGTGCACTGGGTTGTGAGCACACCTCAGCATACTGATGTGGAACACATTGTGCACTCCTGACATCTTTAATGGCAACGCAAGGCGATAAACAACCTTTCTAACACGCTCTAGAATCTCAAATGGTCTGATGAATCGAGGCGATAGCTTGCCTCTCTTCTGACCAAATCTGACAATGCCTCGAACAGGCAAAACCTTGAGCAGCACGTGATCTACAACTACAAACTCCAAGTCTTTGTGTCACTTGTCATCATAACTCTTGTGTCGTGTCTAAGCTATCCTTATTTTCTCACGTACAATCTTAATCTTCTCGCTGGTCTCTCATATCATCTCTGGCCCAAGAGGTTGAGTATCTCCGACTTTGGTCTAATAAAGCGGCAATCGACAAGGTCTTTCGTACAAAGCATTAAACGATGCCATCCCTATACTCAAATGATAACTATTGTTGTAGGCGAACTCAATCAAAGGTAAGTGCGTCTCCCAAGAATTCTCAAAATTAATGACATAAGTGCATAACATGTCCTCCATTACTTGATTAACTCGTTCAGTCTATCCATCAGTCTACGGATGAAATGCTGAACTCAAGTTTAATGTTGTTCCCATTGCTGTTTGGAGACTCTTCCAAAATTCTATAGTAAAATGTGAATTTCAATCTGACACAATAGAAACAGGTACTCCGTGTAACCGTACAACGTGCTGTAAATACATCCGACTTAACCGTTCTGCTGGATATGTCATATTGTAGGCAACAAAATGTGCCGTCTTTGTAAGTTGATCCACGATTACCCAAATAACATCATGGTTCTGCTATAACTTCGGCAATCCTACCATGAAATCTATAGTGATGTGTTCCCATTTCCATTGAGGAATCGGTAACGGTTGTAGTAACCCAGGTGGCTTCTGATGTTCTGCCTTTACTTGTTTACAAGTAAGACACTAAGATACATACTCAGCTACCTCTCTCTTCATCCCTTCCCACCAGAAATTCCTCTTTAGATCCTTGTACATCTTTGTACTTCTAGGATGAATCATCATCCGTGACTTATGTGCTTCATCCAATATTTCTTTTCGGAGATTTTCTTCGTCAGGTACACAAAGTCTACCTTTACATCATAAGGTTCTGTCTGTACTAATACTCCAAATTTCTGGCTCCTGAGCTGACATCTTCACAAACCATAACTTTAAATATTCCATTGTCTATTGAGCCTCTATGATACTACTGATCAAAGTTGGTTGTACCATCAAACATCCAAAATGCTGTCTTTCTATTGGTTCCACTGGCTGAAGCTCGAATTCAGCTAACACTTCCAATGCTTTCCATTCTTGAATTAGTAATGTAGTGATCACTAGTCGAGGTTTACAACTTAGAGCGTCTGCTACGACATTTGCTTTACCCGAATGGTATTGGAATGAAAAGTCATAGTCCTTGAGTAACTCCATACATCTCTGTTATCGCATGCTCAACTCCTTCTAAGAGAATAAATACTTCAAGCTCTTATGATCGAAAAATAGATCAAAATTTTCTTCATAGAGATAGTGTCTCCAAATCTTTAATGCAAACACTATTACTGCTAACTCCAAATCATGCATCGGATAATTCTTCTCATGTACCTTCAATTGCCTGGATCCATATGCAATGACATTCCCGTCTTACATAAGTATACATCCAAGTCCTTGGTGTGATGCATCACTGTAGATCACATACCTTTATCTACTCTTAGATATTGCAAGTACAGGTGCAGAAGTCAATCTTTCTTTTAACTCCTAGAATGCACTCTCATGCTTGTCTGTCCACTCATACTTCATCTACTTTCTCGTCAAATTCGTCAATGGCCCTGATATCTTGGAAAATCCATCTATAAATCTTCTATAATATCCTACTAGGCCAAGAAAACTTATAACTTCAGTAGCATTAGTCGGTCTATTCCAGCTTAAGACCGCATCAATCTTAGATGAGTACGCAGAGATATTGTCTCGAGATATAACATGTCCTAAGAATTTGACCTCCTATAGCCAAAACTCACACTTACTGAACTTTTTATACAACTTGCTATCTTAGAGTGTCTGTAAAGCAATCTGCAAATGCTCCTTGGGGTCTTCCTCCGTCTTTAAGTAGATCAGTATGTCGTCGATGAACACTATAATGAATTTATCCAGATATGGTTTGAATACTCTATTCATCAAGTCCATGAATACTACTAGAGCGTTTGTTAGTCCAAAAGGCATAACTAAAAACTCATAATGCCCATATCTCATCCTGAACGCAGTCTTCGACAAATCCTCTGGTCGAACTAAAAGTTGATGATATCCCGAACATAGATTGATCTTTGAAAAGAGCTTTGATCCTTGTAACTGGTCGAATATGTCATCTATTCGAGGTAGTGGATATCTATTCTTGATCGTAACTTTGTTCAACTCCTTATAGTCTATACAGAGTCGAAGTGTTCCGTCCTACTCCTTGAAAAACAGAACTGGTGCTCCCCAAGTTGACGTACTTGGGTGAACAAAACCTAAATCTTCATGTTCTTGAACTTGCTTCTTCAGTTCCAACATCTCAATTGGTGCCATCCTATATGGAGTTTTAGATATCGGTAACGTACCAGGTACTAATTCCATACAGAAGTCTATTTCTCTTTTTGGTAGAAGTCCTTTAATATCTTGGAATACATCCTAAAAATCTTGTACAGTAAAAATCTGATCCATCTTATGTTCTGTATCCGTACTCCCGATTATAACCAAACTACTCGTAAGAAATATGTCGCTCATTATTTGACACTTAAATCTAATCGTTGGACATCCTGGTATTGGAAACACAATTGCCCTAGTAGGGCAATCCAAAGTGGCATTGTACTTAGTCAACCAATCCATCCCTAGGATAATGTTGAACTCTGACATTAACAGAATTACCAAGTCTGCTGGAAGATTCCTATCTCCCAAGGTCAGTGGACAATCCTTACATACTTTACCCAACTTAACAATCACTCCCAATGGTGACATAGCGTTAAGTGCTGGATCGAGTGTCTGGGGTTCTAAATCCAATTAATGCACAATCTTAACAGCAATAAATGAACGTGCAGCTCCAATATCGAATAAAGCTTTAACTGGACTATGACAGAGTACAAGCATACCTTCCAAATGTTGCTACTCATAAGCATTAAAGCCTCATTCTGCTGGAATGATAGCGTTCATCCTTGTCTAATTTGGGGGTCCTTGAATTCCTTGAACTGGTGCTCCATAGCATCCTCCGCATGGCGCACGACAATCCTTGCTTAAGTGTCCCGACTTGTTATAATTTCAGTAGATGAGATCCATCTGACAGTTAACCCTAACACTTGTGCAAAACTTGGCAAAGTGCCCTGGCTTTCCGCAAGCAAAGTATCCTCCGGTGTTGGTTGGTGGGGCTGTTAGCAATGCCTGTGGCTGTAGTCCTTGCTGGCGATATTGCTAGGGTTGAGAATAACCCTGCTGTGGCTTCCTGGTTCCTCCTCAGGTTCTCTTGTTCCCTTAAAAATTCCCTTGAAGTCTCCAACCCTGGGTATTCCTTGGCGGTTAGTTCTAAAAATTCTAAGGCTAAAATCCTCTTGATGACTGAGCTCAATTTATATGTGGTCGCTGTGCTAGATAGGCGTCTTTCTCCAATCCTATAGGAAATCTGACAATCCCTTTGAATGACTGACTTAGATGGCCAACCATTATATGTCTGAGGTGGGGGTTCAATCCTTGGTGAAATATCTTCACCTTCTTTTGTGGAGTGTCTATCATATGCTGGGTGAAACGAGATAGTCGCTTGAATTGTATTATGTACTCACGAACAATCCATCCTCCTTGAACCAGATTGAGAAAATTCTGTTCTTGTTGATCTCTCTCATCCTCTAGGAAATACTTTTCTAGAAACCTTTCTCAGATTCTCAGAATGTCCCCCAAGGTATTTTTCTTATAGCTTCGACTCCTATCGTAGTTCTTTCGGCTTCCCACCAGTCTGCGGTAGCAAAATTGAGCTGAAACGTAGCAAGGCAATGTTTATTTTGTTCACTGCGCTCTAGTGCTTCAAAGATTAATTCCATCTCCCTTATCCACTGTTCAGCTTGCCATGGTTCTGTAAACCCATCAAATTTCTTGGGACGTAAACCACAAAAATTTGCTAGTAGCTTATCACCCGTCTGTCTCGACGGCGGAGGTGCAATAGGTCTTTGGCGAGTGGAGTGATTGTAAGTATCTCCCACATGCTCCATCCTTTGCATAAATGCTTCAAAAACTCCCGTTGGATCCATTCCCTCCAAAATAGGGGCTCCCAATCGTGCTTGATTTCTTGGTCGAACCATAATGATAACGAGTGCCGCCTACAAGAGACTAAATGATCAGCTGAAGGTCTTCTTGTGGAAACGAAAACAAGATAGAGCGAGAAGCAGCAAGAACTGACAGTTCTACTAAACAACACATATCAATAGAACATACAATCAATAGCAAAAGTACTGCTCGGATATATAAATGTCAAAAGATGTACTGCATAGTACACATTAGTCAAACTGTGTACTACATGGAACAAAACAAAACACAGTGCTAAGGTCAACTATTATAATACTACTACTAAGGATAGCATCTATATAAGGCTTTGGTCAAATAACTATCTCTCAAGCTCCCAAAAATCTGGTGGACAACATGTCTTGTGACAAGCGGGGATATTTGTAAAATACAACCGCGCTAAAATAAAGAAATACACTGATTTAGTCTACAACTCCCTTGTAAATCTGCAATTTGGATTACAATGCCAATTTTTATACAATATGACTAATCTTTGATAAGTTGTGCTATTTTGAGCTATTATCTGTGCAGATTACTCTTTTGCTGGGTACAGGAATCAATAACAGGATAAAAGGAAAGCTAGATTATAAGAAAGGCAATTCAAAGATGAAAAGTGCAGTTCGAGCGATCGAAGACACCTCAAGTGATCGAGGGTTTGATCGATTAAAGGTTGTTCAAGCGCTCAATTGATCGAGTGATGTTCGATCGGTCGAACATGGCTTTTATCAAAACTTACGCGCACGCAGTAGAGACGGAGTTTTTAACCCTAGCTCTAGGTTTTAGTATATATATTCATTTTGTTTACGTTCATAAGGACGCCCACTTTGCTTTTTATCAGTTTATAGAGAGAGTTAGAGAGTTTTACATTGGTTTTGTAGTTTTAAGTTTGATATTGCTTGTTTCTTGGATATTCTGCAAGTTTGATCTTAATATAACATTCCAGGTTCTGTTATATTGTGTTATTTTACACTCTTTCAGTAGTTTCATTAGTTATAATCTGTTGGAATCATAGTTTTGCTTGCACGTAGTGATAAAACCATAGTTTCATAGTTTTTCCATGTTTAAATCACAACTAAACAAAGCCTTAATGAATTTTTACGTTAAAAACAAATCTAAGACACTCCAGACCATGTCTGAGTAGTCCTAGGGTTGGGAGATCATGATGAAACAGTGATCTCCAGTCTCTGCCATGCAGCAGTGTTAGACCTGTGTTCGATCGATCGAAGTTAGTTCGATCGATCATACCAGGGTACAGTCAAGCGATCGAATACAGTTCGATCGATTGAGAGGTGATGAGGTTCAATCGATCAAAAGTGCGTCGATTGATCGAACTCTCTGATTCTTGAGAATATCCTATGCAGTATTCCTAGACTTTCTGCTTTAGAGATTTGTTATCAAACTATCCCCGAATGCTCAGTTTGTCAAACAGTCTCTGAACTTAAGGCCTTAAAGCATTTTTCTTCAATATATTTTGCAAACCATCTTCAATGCTAACACCATTGTAGGTGCGAGTCTTAACTATTGTTTTAAGTCACTTTCACGTGTTTCAAATTAACTATGAGGATATAGTCCCGGTCATAAAAGGGAGATGGATTCTTTATTTCTAGAGAAATACGGGATACTGTAGAAGATGTACTCCATTGAACTTTAATGCAACTGCATGGTAGATGGCTAGGTCGCTATGGATTCGTGTGATCCCATCACTTCCCTTTTTTTTTTTTTTTTAAAGTAAAAACACGATTTTAAAATATCGCTTTAGTTAATTAGTTAATCATTAGTTTAAGTTAATTTAGTTGCTTTCTTTTTAGTAGTTGATTATCGTGGAACTCCGTGTTCTACACTTTCCTTAAACATTGATTTTTATTTTCTTTTTAGAGTCTAATCTAGGTACTTAGTTTCCAACCTTCCCTGTGGGATCAACCTGGTCTTAACCCGATTACTACTTGCATGTCTACCTACACTTGGGTATAGCACATAAGCGCACACAAATTATTCTCGTGTCAAGTTTTTGGCACCGTTTTCGGGGAAGGCAACAAGCTAACGCTTAGATTACCTCGATTTATCTTTACCTCTTTCTATTTTCCTTTTTCTCTTTCATCCTTAGTTTAAAACCTTTTAGGATTTCTTCCCTTTCATGTCCGATGATTCCATTGAAGGAATTCATGGAAATCTATTCTGCTCATCTGATTCTTCTAGTTCTATTAATCCTATAGCTATACCTACAGATTCCATGGCTGATAATCAAAGTGAAAATGGTGAGAATGCGGTTGTGCTTGACGAGTCGTTATGTCTTTTGGGCTATCTTATGCACTCCGACAACGCACCTACGCCTTCTTCTATTCTCATTCCACCCTATGCGGGCGAATTCCAATTTCGCAATGGAATGATTCAACTCCTTCAAACCTTCCACGGAATGGAGAGCAAAAAGGCGTATCTACATGTCAAAGATTTCGAGGATGTTTGCAAAACATTTTTGCAGAATTATCCTATAGATGTGACATGCCTAATGCTATTTCCCTTCACCTAAAAGGATAAAGCAAAAGCATGGCTACTCACCCTCAAGCCAAATTCAATTTTCACCTGGCATGCGATGAACACTGCATTTTTAAAGAAATTTTTTCCACCTCACATGACCACTGAACTGAAATGTCAAATTAATTACTACAAACATAAGAGCAATGAAATCTTCACTCAAACGTGGGAATGTTTCAAGGATTTGCTTCTCTCATCCCCACATCAAGGGTACGAGAAATGGCGAACCATCAGTTTCTTTTATGAAGGACTTAATGGTTAAACAAAGAAACTAGTTTAAACCATGAGCTCAGGCCCATTTCTTCGTAAAAACACCGAAGAGGCAGAAGCCCATTTCGAGTTGTTAGCCGAACATGCTCACGAATGGTCTAGTTCTGAAGACGTCTCCCGCGCTCAGATATCAGGTGTAGAGGAGAAAAGTATATATCAGCTAACAAGCGAAGATCGCCTAATGACCAAATATGAAGAACTAGCAAAAAAGTGGAGGAGTTAGGAATGAAAGGAGAGAGTTCTAGACAGGTTTTGCCTGAAGAACCATGCGGCACATGCAACATGTTGGAACATACTGTTGGGTTTGTGCCCTCAAACCATTACTTTATGTATTAGACATTGATTTTTTTTAATATATGGATATCAGCTTTACATTTCATTATGTATGTTTCTTTCATGAGATGATTGTTTAATCCATAAGTATCATAGTAAGTATTTCGTGTGTGTATGAGATACATACAATGAGATACGAATTACTATTCTTTGATACTTAAAGCTTGTCACAGTGGATGATGAGACTGGATATCTCATCAGGTATACACTGTAGCATCATTAACTACCATTGGATGGAGTGATAAATCTCAATCACTAGAGTGTGACTCTTGGTTAATATGCTAGTGCTTATAGTGCATTGACGGACCTGAGTTTCCTATTGACGCTCAATGCTGTCAACAGTCAATAGGAACTCATAACTTGTATAAGGTATGTGTTCTCAATCTTGAGACGATTATGAACACAGACTGTGGATATGACTGCTTTGACTTACCAATCAGTGAGGTCTATAGAAGATCAACACCTGGGTATCTTGGGTATGTCATGTCCATAGGGTTGTGAACATATATTGTCAAGATAGAATCTACCCTCTGATTCAGAGTAAGCATTCCCTTGAGAATGTCACCAAGTTGATTACTGAGTACTGCAGTCTTGTTGATAAGAGTTATCAACATGTTTGGTAATCATGAGTAGTGAATGGGACTCAAGGAATACAAGAAGTAATCATGATTCAGGTTGACAGTAACAGTTATCCGACTACCTGAATATGATTACGAATGCTGACGGTAGAGGGACATTAGTACAACATACAAGTCTAGTTATCGCTTCGGATATGTTCTTTTGCGTTGGAGTTCAGTTATCGTTTTATAGTGGAGTAAACGTTAACTGACCAGTTGGTTAGTTTGCTGATCAAAGAGTTTGGTCATGGTAATTAATAAACTGGTCTGAGCCAACAATAAAGAGCCTAGGAGGTCCCACTCTTAGCTCCGCAAGGATGCTTGGAAAGACGCTTGAGGAAACTGTCCTGACAGGTTCGATCGATTGAAGATAGTTCGATCGATCGAAGGCATCAGGTTCGATCGATCGAGAAAGGTTCGATCGATCGAATGTTCGATCGATCGAAGTCCTTCGATCGATCGAAGGTTAGGTCGGTTCTGGGAATCTATAAATAGGGCAGCTGCGTTCTGGAAAAAGTTGTTCGTCGTTTTTATACGCAGAAGCTGCAGAAACTATCATAGTCTTCCCAAAACCTTCCTATCCTCTCTATTAGGGTTCCCACCAACCCTAGTCTTTCCGGCAGGCATCCGCAGGAGTCATAAGGGTGAAGATCATCTAGTGGAGGCTGCTGGAAGTTGAAGTTTCAGAATTGGGTTCAAGACACTAAGGTATAATTCTTGCACCCCCTTGTACGCATCTATGGAATTGACGAGTAGTAAATCCTGGAATACCAAAAGTTTTTATAACTTGTTTTTTCCGCTGCGCGTTTAAACTTTCAATTTAAACCGGTTTTTCCTTCACATACTACTCAATATTGTCACAATGTGACGTACTTTCAAGAGTAAGCCCCCATGGAAATGAATGCCATGCAAGGGTATAAGGGGCTGGGTAATTCCTATAACAATAATAACTTTCAAAATAATAACAATCGATGGAATCACCCCAGTTTTGATTGGAAAAATTACGCTGGGACCTAAAATCAATATCAACAACATCCCTACAACAACAATAATCAATATCAAGGGCAATACAATAGACAGTCCCAACCATTCAATCAAAATAGACCAAACAAATATAACCAAGCTCAACCCTCTAATAATCAACAGTCAAATGTGTACGTGCCACCACACAAAAAGGTGCAAGAAGAAGATCCACTCTCTAGCGGGAATTTGACACAACAATTAATTCAAATGATGAGTAAAATGTCTGCAACGTTAGAGAGAATGGATGCACAACAAGAGGGGTTGAGTGGAACGTTTCCTGCCCAACCACTTCAAAATCCTAAGGGACACAATAACAGTCCCAATAATCAAGAACACGCAAAATCCGTGACAACTCTGAGAAGCGGCAAGATTATAGGGCAAAACATGCCCCTCTCTACTCCTGAAGAGTACGAGGAGGACGAAGTGGTAAATAAAAACGAACCTTCAATTCAGGAAGAGGAGCCATCCACTAATAACAAACCATTAGAAATAAATGATGAAGCTCCTAAAGAAGTGGAAGAAGTTGAGAGAAGGCCCAAAAAGGAGCCCGTTAACGATGAATTACCGAAATGCCATTTCCTCGCACCTTATCCTCAAAGGTTAAAGAAGACCAAAAATGAGGCAAAGAATCAGGAGTTCTTGGAATTGTTTTAACAAGTCAAAATAAACCTTCCACACTCCTTGATGCTATTAAACGAGTACCGGCCTACGCTAAGTATCTCAAAGACTTATGTATGGTCAAAAGGAGGCAAAGTGTGAAGAAACATGCTTATGTCACTTGCCAAGCAAGCGCAATCATTCAAAATGAGTTGCCTCCGAAACTTAAAGACCCCGACACTCCTACTGTCTCATGTCGAATTGGAAATCAAAGAAAAGACAATTCACTCCTCGATTTAGGAGCAAGCGTAAACCTGCTGCCATATTCAGTTTACAAATAACTAGGCTTAGGTGAACTCAAACCTACCCGTTGCACTACAACTGGCAGATAGGTCAGTCAAATACCCTAGGGGAAGACTAGAGGACGTCCTCGTTTAAATAGACTCATTTGTCTTCCTGGTTAATTTCGTGATCTTAGACACTACACCTGTGTCTAATCCATGTGCACAAATCCCGGTGATATTTGGACGCCCATTCCTCAACATAATTGATGCCGCAATAAAAATAAGAAGTGGCATAATGACCATCGTATTAAGGAACATGACTTTAAATGTCAAAATCTTTTCAAATCCCCGACTTGAAGAATACGAGGATGAGGAGGAAGTTAACTACATTGAAATGGTCATTGAAGATATTTAGTCGATAATAAAGATTCTTTAGAGGTAGTAGTGGCATAATTTGATGCCATCTACCAACCTAAAAACTCTACCCCATTGGACGACGACCTAAATCTAACTTGCTTGATGATGGAAATGAAAGAGGAGCATAAAGCTGAATGCATGTGGATAACACCATACGAACCACTACCTCCCAAAACAAAAATAGTCATGCCCTCCAACTTTCAGTTTCTCGATTTGGAATTAAAGGAGCTCCCAAAAGAGCTCAAATACACTTTCCTAGGGACTAAAAAGTCTTATCCTGTTATAATCTCATCTATATTAAATTCTGAACAAGAGGATAAGTTAGTCCAAATGTTGAAACAACATAAGGGAACATTAGGATGGACTATTACCAACCTCAAAGGCATAAGCCAGTCTGTTTGCACCCATAAAATATATCTGGAGGAAGACGCTAAACCTTCGCGACAAATGCAAAGGCGTTTGAATCCCAACATGCAAGAAGTAGTCAAAAAGGAAGTTCTAAAACTACTAGATGTTAGGATCATATATCCTACTTCTGATAGCCCTTGGGTCAGTCTAACCCAAGTGGTGGCAAAAAAGGCAAGCATAATGGTTATTCCTAATTAAGATGGTAAATTGGTACCAACACGCGTCCCCACCGGATGGTGAATGTGTATTGATTACCAAAAATTGAATACCGTGACTCGAAAAGACCACTTTCTATTACCATTCATAGATCAAATGCTAGAACAAGTGGCAGGTCATAAATACTATTGCTTCTTGGACGGATACAGTGGGTATA
Organism: Hydrangea macrophylla; assembly: GCA_033977485.1. Lineage (NCBI taxonomy): Eukaryota > Viridiplantae > Streptophyta > Magnoliopsida > Cornales > Hydrangeaceae > Hydrangea > Hydrangea macrophylla. Next base: position 43,206,978 of record CM066995.1, read on the forward strand.
ACCAAATTAAAATCGCTCTTAAAGATCAGGAGAAAACAACTTTTACATATCCGTTCGGTACTTTTCCTTACCGTCGTATACCTTCGGTTTATGCAATGCACCTGCTACATTTCAGTGGTGCATGTTATGTACTTTTAGCAATATGGTAGAACAGATACTCGAAGTCTTCATGGACGACTTTTTTGGGTTCGGCTATAGTTTCAAAAACTGTCAAGAAAACCTTGAACGGGTATTAGCTAGATGCGAGGACAAGCACCTGGTACTAAACTGGGAAAAGTGTCACTTCATGGTGACCAAGGGAATTATCCTCAGCCACATTATTTCTGATAAAGGTATCCAAGTAGATAAAGCAAAAATCGATATAATCTTGAACCTACCTATTCCCCGTACAGTCAAAGACATCTGATCTTTTCTGGGGCACGTGGGATTTTATCGTCACTTCATCTAGAACTTTAGTACAATATCCCGACCACTCTGTCAACTGCTCGTTAAAGATGTACCATTTGAGTGGTCGAAAAGCTGTCACACATCGTTTGAAGCACTAAAAGAACACCTTACCTCCGCACCAATAATACAGGCACCTGACTGGGGTTTGCCATTCGAACTAATGTGGGATGCTAGTGACTATACCATTGGTGCAGTCCTAGGACAGAGGAAGGATAATAAGCCTTATGTAATCTACTATGCCAGTCGACTATCGAAAAAGAGCTAGTGACTATACCATTGGTGCAGTCCCAAGTCCTAGGACAAATGAATTATACGACTATCGAAAAAGAGCTACTAGTAATAGTCTTCGCTCTGGATAAATTCAGGTCATATCTGATAGGGTCCCCAATCATCTGTTTTATGGACCACTCAGCCCTCAAGTACTTCTTATCTAAGAAGGATGCGAAACAAAGGCTTATCCGTTGGATACTCCTACTCCAAGAATTCGATATCACGATCAAGGATCAAAAGGGAGTAGAGAATGTGGTCACTGACCATTTATCTCGGTTAACATTTGTTGACAACACTGAACCCATACCGATTAAGGATGAATTCCCAGATGAGCAACTGATGACTATTTCTAGTTTGCCCTGGTACACGAATATAGTAAACTATATAGTTACGAGGGAGACCCCAAGTCATTGGTTAAATTAAGACAAAAAACGGTTCCTCTCTTTCGCACGTCGCTTCTTCTTCGAGGACCCATACTTATTCAAGTATTATGCTGATCAGGTCATCTGACGTTACGTTCCCAATGAGGATATAACTATGATTTTAGCTTTATGCCACTTCGAAGCTTGCGATGGCCACTTTGCTTCACAAAAGACCGCACAGAAAATCCTACATAGTGGTTTCTATTGGCCAACCATATTCAAGGATGCCCACGAATTTTGTAAATCATGCCAACACTGTCAAAAGCTAGGTGTAATCTCAAAACAAAATTCTATGCATTTGACTCACATAATCACAATCAAAATTTTTGATTAGGTGCATAGATTTCATGGGCACATTCTTGAAGTCCAACAACTGCGAATATATACTCCTTGCTATAGAGTATATCTTGAAATGTGTAAAGGAAATTCCAACAAGGCAAAATGATCATAGAATAGTTATTTATTTCTTAAAAGAGAATATTCTTTCATGTTTTGGAACCCCAAAGGCATTAACTAGTGACCAAGGAATGCACTTCTGCAATAGACCCTTGGAATCACTTCTGAAAAAGTATGGGGTTAACTATAAAATTGCCTTAGCCTACTACCCACAAACTAATAGGCAGGCATAATTGGCTAACCGAGAAATCAAACATATTCTCGAAAAGATGGTTAGTTCAAATCAAAAAGTCTGGGCATACAAGCTGACCGATGCTCTATGGGCATATCGTACTACTTACAAGACAAATCTGGGAATGTCCCCGTACAGGCTAGTGTACGAAAAGGCATGTCACCTCCCTGTCAAAATTGAGCACAAAGCGTATTGGGCGACATGCTCATTAAACTTTGATATTAAAGAGGGAGGTCATCTCTAGAAACTCCAGTTAGCTGAACTAGAAGAAATACGTCGCGATGCGTACAACAATGCCAAAATACATAAGGAAAGGTTGAAGGCTCACCACGATAGAACGATCTTTCGTAACTCATTCGAGCCAGGACAAAAAGTCTTATTATTTGACTCCCGCATTTACCTATTTCCTAGGAAGCTCTTCTCCCGGTGGACATGACCATTCATTGTTAAATCTATTTTCCCACACGGGGCCATTGATCTTATAAATCCTAAGAACGACAAAAGTTTTAAGGTCAACAGCCAAAGATTAAAGCTGTTCTTGGAGAACTTCCAACTAGAAGCTGAGCAGATCCAGCTGTATGAGCCCAACTATTCCTCTATTTAAAAACACTAAAGAGTGTTCTCACACTGTTGTTGTATTTATTCTATTTACTGCACTTAGTTTGTTTTATTCATTTCTGTATTTTTGAATGTGTCATTGCGTTTAACCTACTATTCTTTATTATCTATCCCCTGTAGGCTATTTAAAATGATAAATCATGATGGTACACGGTCCATGTTTTTGATTGGTTCATGGGCTGATTCGAAAGATCAAAACCCTACATGGACTGCTGACGAGATTGCATTCTGCTTTTCATTGTACCAAGGTCCGGATGCTGATAATGTAGTTGACCTGACCCAAGGGTACATCCCTTACAATCCTGCCCTCCTCCAAATTAACCCTTTTGTGAATATGGATCTTCCAGAAGAGGAAGGAGAACCAGAAGGGTATTTCGTTGGGGAAGTGGATGATGCACTCTTGGAACAATGGGAGAATGACTCGATGTGGGAACCATGGGTTAAAGAAGATCTACAAGATGTGGTGCCCGAACACTATAACATTGTCTTCACATATGTGGATAACTTCATCGTTATCGAGTCGATTCCATATAATTATGTGCACATGAGCTATTTGTTGTTCCGACTTCAATGCCCGCTACCTGGTAGTGTACATGGTTCTATCACGCCAATAGTGAGGTTAACACTTTGTCATGTTTCATTTTCTTTCTGTCGTGTTTTGTTTATTCCTTTCTGTTAGTTCTTTCATTTGTTTTATTTACCTTCTTTCTTTTGTTTTTCTTCTGTTTGCCTTTGTCCAGGGTTATCACTATGTTTCACAATGGTTTGCCGGTATTCCTTCCACACCAACTATTTCATGGACCTGGACCTTACATAGGGTCTCCTGATACTCCGTCGCAAGAGAGCAAACAGCTGAGAAATTATTCTCCTCTATCAATGTCTCCATTCGGATCGCCTCTTGCATGTGCAATCAATTCTTTGGAGGATTCATACACTGTCGATGATATTCTGGATGCTTTCAGATCTTTCTGGAATCGTTAATTATCGCGTTTGGCCTCCAACTATGAAGATTTGGCAGAGCACGAAGCATTTGCAGAAGATGAAATTTTTATGCTTGAAGTTTAGTGACTCGCTTCGGTTATGTCATGTCGTTTGATTTATCTTTTCTCAATTGAAGTGTAATGTTGGACAAAGAATTGCCAGTTTTTGTTTTTAATTTTAGTTTTCTATGTAATAAGGTCTTAAGTGCGAATTTGGGGATTATGATTTGCAAAATAGATGCTATTACGAAGTTATATTTATAAAATTTGCAATTTTCTATTATGATGATGATCTTTTTTGGCTTGCATGTCATGTGATTGAACTGTTCTTATCACTTCTCGTATGTCCAGAGCAATCTTTATTAGTTGGGGGTGCATCAATCTATCATTCCAAGTGATCCTAGAATTCTCAGGTTCGATCGATCGAACCATTCTCGATCGATCGAAGATGTAGAATCCTCAAGCACTGTAACAGGTCTTAATCGATTGATTCGATCGATCGAACATTCTTGATCGATCAAGACTTGTATTTAAATGAGGCGTCCCCCACAATCTTCTTTAGTTTCTCTTTCTCACTCTCTCTTTCAAGCGCTTAAGCTCAGAGAAAGAACTTGGGGCAATTTGACTCCTCCCCAGTCACACACATCGATTCAAGATCCCGATCCCCCATCACAATCATCATCATCTCATCCTTTCCTTTGTGATTACTGCGGTAAGGTTCTGAGAATCCCATATCTTCATTTTCATTACAAAGCATAAGGGGATCCCCCCATTGGTTCTAAGACCATTTTATAATAATTCTAGCTTAGGATTCTTTCTTGTTTGTTTTATTCTTGTGTTATTTCTTGTCTCTGCAGAAATGCTATGTTCGATCGATCAAACTGGGCTCAAACGATCGAATGCAGCTTATGTTCAATCGATCGAAAATTATTCGATCGTGGGTGAGAGAGGCTGCTACCACAATAATTAAGGATCCGATTGCACCATTCACATATCGATCCTACTTCCGCGGCCGAGAGATCATTTTTAGCCCTTCGGCTTTGTCAGCTGTGTTAGGCGTACCTGAGGAGCCTGAGTGTGACTGTCCCCATAGGATGGGTACTCCCGAGATCCCTCATTCCACCATAGTGCATAAGATTATAGGTGGGGCCGTCCAGTTTTGGAACGGCTCATCGCTTATCGAGGACATATATCTCACAAATGATTACCACATACTCCACTTGGTGCTCAGTAATTGCATTTTCCTGACTTCATATAACAAGAAGATGGCAGCATGGTACGTTAGGGCATTGTACTCTGTGGGGACAGGGAAGCGGGTATGTCTCCCGCGTTTATATATAGAGTTTTTGGTTCAGCCCACATGCTACATTTCTGGTAGAAAGCACCTGAAAGGTGCTTGGGGCATTCACAGTTTTGTGGCCCGGGCTGGATTGCTCCCCCTTGCTGCTGATGCATCCCAGACTTCTTCGAGCAGATTTAGGGAAACAGCAGCCCGCCGCTGTAGACACCCAATTTTGACCACACTGATAGGATTTAGGGTGGACAACGTCTTGGAGGATTCGATGATGAAAAGTACCCCGTGGAAGGTACTGGATTCCACACAATCAGAAGATCGGACTTCGGAAAGTGACTTCAAGCTCAGAAAAGCCCTTTTCCATGGATAAATCCCGGTTTTGTCAAAATCATCTCTCAGAATTCATATTCTCTCAGGGTTATATGAACATTAAGTGTTCTAAACGCAGTATTCTAGGTATCCAGAGATTCAATTTTAAAGAAAAGTTCGAAATCGACGCACATTTGAAAGCAATTTTGGAAAAGACGTCATTTGATTTCAAAAAGACGACAAAAGTTCCGGAGGACTTCCGGACTTCAATTGGACTTCAATTCTCATTATAAAACCTCTGGAAATATTTTTATACTGAAATTCAACCTGACAGCTTTCCAACGGTACGTAAACGGACGATTTCGGACACCAAAAAGCATTTTTACAGAAATCTGGAAAAGCAGTGCGCATGAAATTTGAAACAGAGCTTGTGGGTGACCAGAGGGACCCAAATAGTAAATGGCGGTTTTGGGTATAGGGGTGGCGGGTCCCACCATAACCGCCACTTCCATTTGTGTCCTCCACGGAGCTTTTTGAGTTCCAGACCCTTCTAGAAGCTTCCCACTGCGAGGAAATTGCCTGGAAATTGCGTTTAGGCTCCGAAATGGCCATTTTAACCCTCTTTTAAGCTCTAAAAATCCTGTTTTAACCCTGAAACTTAAGAGCTAAGTCTTCAAAACTCTATATAAGATCTCATACATCTCATATGAGATCACATCTTAACACACTAGACACTTGGAAGAGATACACTTGAATATACTTGGAGATACAAACACACATAGAAGCACATACAAGAGAGATAAGTATACTTTGAATATACTTTCAATTTAGGTGAATTCTAGAGAGAGAAAATTATGAATTGAATTTAGATTAACTTAGGCTAATTAGACCACAATTTGAACATCAATTGCCTCCCTCAACTTCCATGGATGAGTGCTTGAAGAACACTTGAATAACACTTGAAGAAGAAGATCTTCAAATCAATTTTGGTCTTGTAATTGAGAATCCTCCAAGAGGTAAACACTATAGTTCATCTCTAATTCCTACTTTGTATATATAGATCTATAAGATTTGGATCTAACTTAGTTCTATTTCTACTTATTAGAACACTCATCTTCTTCCTCTCATGTTCTTCACACACTCACATAGTTAGATCCAAATCTCTTTGATTTTTATTGATAATTTACAATTAGAGATTGTTTTTCACTTTGATTTTCAATTTTGGTTTCATTCTTCAATTTTAGTTTAGATTCATGCATACATGATTATATATATATACATATATCTATTTTGAATTCCATGATGGTTTGGAAATATGATCTATGAGAAGGATGATTTCTATGTTCATACCTATCTCTTGATTATTCCTATTACCTAGAATTCCTATTGAATTTCATCTCCAACATGATATTTATAAGTCCCTTTGATCCTTGATCTAAAAGTTCTTCATAGAACTTGAGGGCTAAATTGATTGGGAATCATGATAATTAAGTTGATCTATGAGTTTGATCTCTCTAATAAGCTTCAACTATCACTAAAATGTTTTCCTCACACTTTAAAATGAACTAGATAAAAATTCAGCAAAGCAGATTGGTTTTGTCCATTAGATTTGGTCCATCAAAACCCATAGTTTGATGGATTTCAAATTTTCTGGGTAAACTTTGATGAATTAGCTTTCATCCGGTCCGTTTTGAGAGCTTTTAGGATTCATATACTATTTTTAGAAATTGTTGAGAAATCGGTTGACAGATTTGAACATCGTCTCTTTGTGCTTGAATTTCAGAAAATCTATAATAGTTATCGACGTTCCGCTTTTTGGGGATGATTCTTAACTCATATATCTATATGCCGATGTAAAATCGTGAGCATACGATCGAGTTAGGATCGTTTTCTAAGCGTTTAAAGTTGATACAACTATTCTAGAATTTTCTAAGTTTAATTACAAATATGATTATGTATACAAAATGGTCATACCTTGATCACTCAACAACAATTGATGAATAAAACTTGGTTTAGAAATCACCTAGGATAAATGGATGAGAGATCAAAAGCTTAAATCAACTTGGTTAACATGATTCATGAACTTCTATTATATTTCTTTTATGATTTGCATTCATTTGTCAAATGATACCAAATTTCCAGAATAACAGAGTCTGTTTAAAACACTTTTTCAGACATCTTGTGATTACAGAATGTCCATGGGTTTATTTTTATCATATACTACAATGAAATAGCTTTCTTTTGACACCAAATAGAGCTTCATATGATTTTTGTAGATTTAATTATGATTTTTACAAGAACAGTGGACAGTCCTGATCCACTGTTCCCAAAACATTTATTTCTCAAACAATAAAATTGATATTGAGGTCCCACTTTTTGGAGAAGTTCCCTAAGACATGTATCTAACTTTCTGTAAAAGGGTTTTTATCCAGCTCATGTTTAAGACCACTTTTGATAGGATTCATTAGAGGTTGCTGAATCTGGAAATTTGATTGATGACATGTTTTCTTTGTTTATCATGCATATCATTTGTTTGCTTGTATTTTTGCAATGCTTTGGGTATTCTTTGGTGTCTTAGTGCAGAGAATTAAGTGCCTCGGACCCGGACTTCGATTTGTGGTTTGCCTCGTCTACATGTGGCTTAGTGCCCATGTATCATGTACTATCTCTATCCTTTCTCTTAGAATTTTTCTAGGTTTACAACTTTGATTTCAACGACACATTTCCTTTAGGATAAGTCTCCGTTTATATGATTATTTGTTAGAGACATCTTATCTAGGATTGTTGCATGATTGCATTGCACGTTTACATTCTTTTTGCTTTCGCGACTCCGCTTGAGTCAACCAATGTAAGTCTTCTCGTTCCCTTTGCATATCATGACATGTTTACTTTATTTGCATCGGTCCCGGGCGGGACTAGCCACTGTGAGTATATTTCTCCCTTGTATTGCATGAGCATCCGCTTTCTACTTGATTTAGTCTCTTGAAATGATTTTCATTAGATGTTTCTTTTTGCCATGTATATATCTATCTAGTATGTTTGAGGAAACAACATCTATTATGAATTAATAACAAGGATATTTGAATCAAGGCCTACCATTCGGTAGGGCGAGGAGGGGGTGCTTTAGTCCTGCTTGGGCTCCTTCCCCTCTCGTACCAAGACCCCCGAACCTTGTTTCTGGTAATGAAGGGCGAGTAACCTTATTCAATTTTGGGCGAGTCAAACTTGGGTTTCCTAATTCCCGATAAAAATTAGGTGGCGACTCTTTGTCTCTAGGATCGCGTGAGGAAGTCCTAGTTTTCCCTGAAGTGTGCTCCTTGGGATCCGTCCCGGGACACTATCGAGGGAGAGCGTCAGGACCTCCTCCTCCATTCGCGACGGTCCACAATCTGGCGACTCCACTGGGGATTTGAACATGAAACCGATGGTTTCTTGTTCTTCGAGGGTTTGACTTGAGCCAAAGAATATCCTTGTTATTAATTCAATAATCATGTTGTTTCTGCCTGCATTTGCACTTGCATTGTTCTTTCACCGCGACTGCTTGAGATCATTGCCTTGAAGATAGAGGGCCCTCTTTCCTCTATTTGTCAAGAGTTTTGGTAGCATGTAGTCACCGTTAGCCTTGTACCGCGTGCGGTATATAGAGCCCATGTGTGAACGGCACGCCCTCGGGGAGGCGGTCAACCACACCGTTGAGCTTGCTAATGGACCCTTTATGAGACTAAAACCCGGCCTTTGCATATAGTTTCTATAGAACCCTTCAATTAGGATCTTGATTATCATCTTTGATTAGGACAATGTGATGAATTATTTGCGCTTGCCCGTAAGGGATTATGTGGATGATGAGGACGTGTATGCGAAGGCATCATCAAACCTTGTATGGTGGATTCCTCTAGGATAGTATGGTCTTTATCCGAACATCCAATCACTATTTGAGGACAATTTTGAAAATTTTTGAAATTATAAGCACTTCTTTGAAAAACCCCAAGTCTTTTGAAAATTCCAAGAATATCCCTTTTGAAAATTTGCTTTGAGATTCACTTTCACAAAATCTTTCCAAAATTCTCCTTAGATTTTAGAGAATTTCAAAATTCCTATTTCCAGAAATCATGATCACACTTTGATGATTCAATTTCAAATTCTCCTAGATTTTAGAGAATTTCAAAAAAAAAAATTTTACTTTGGTCTTCAAGAAATCATGATGATTCAATTTCAAAATCTTCCTCTCAGATCTTAGAATTTCAAAATTCCCACCTCAATTTTTAAGAATCATGATTTCTCACCACAAGCATTGATGGTTCAAAAATTCTTTTGAAAATTACAAATCTCCCCATCTCTTTCAAAGATTTTCATGAAAAATTTCAATTTTCAAACCTGAACCATCAAGAATTTCAAAACTCAAAATCCTTGGATAATGATTGGATTAGTAGGGTGATTAGCATACTCAAGGAATCTTATGTGCTTATGTGCTGATGTGCTAGGTCTAAGCTATATTAAGGTGCATTGCATTTAGATTAGATTGCATTTCATCTGCATTGCATGCACTACACGAGCATTGCATATACGACTCACGAGTGCGACGCCTCTAATATACTTTCAAAAGAAAAGATTTGTTTTCCTCAGAATTTTGAAAGCTTGAAAAGATTTCTTTTGATTTTAAGAAAAATGTTTTTGAAAAAGGAAATGATTTTCCATTTATGATTTCCATCTTTGTAAATCCACCTTCTTATATCATTCTTTGAAAAATTCTTTTGCAATAAAGATACCTGATTATTTGAAAATCCCTAAATAAACCAGATAAGAAAAGATAGGACCGAAAAGTTGTACTCCTTTCTGGGTCAGAGCTCCGAACAGCCGTTTGGTCAGATCAGGGTTAGAAGAAGGAACAGCCGAGTCGACTAGGGTTGAAGATATGACATACGAAGCGGATATGGAAGCCAGATTGGCCGCAATGCAAGCTGCCTTGGATCAGAGCAGGGAGCAGAATCGAGAACAACTTGCCACTATGATGAGAATGATTGAGCAGCTAACTAATCCACCACCACCACCTCCAGAGCATCATGAAGAAGAAGATTTTGGGGAGACAGTTCAACCAAAGGTTCAGCTAGATCAGGAAATTCAGGACAAGTTGGCCAAGATCGACAAACTAGAGAGTGTGATCAGAAAGAGCAAAGGGGTGGATGAGTATTTGTTCGATGTTGAAGGGTTGTGTGACGCTCCAAAAGCCAAACTCCCAGAGAAGTTTAAGATGCCGCATATTGAATTTTTCAATGGAACCGGAAATCCAAAGAGCTATCTGAGGCTTTATGTAGGAACTTTGCAGCCTATGGGCATTGAATCTGACCTCTTCGCTCTATTGTTTCCAAGAGTTTTGAGTGGAGCAGCACTTTCATGGTACTTGACGTTGGAACCAGCCATAACCAGAGATTGGGAGGCATTGGCCAAAGCTTTCGTGGCTCAATATTCGTATAACCAGTTGTTTGATGTAACTGCAAGAGATCTAGAAACCACCCGACAAGAGTACAGGGAATCCTTTGCAGGTTTCCTTACTCGTTGGAGAGCTAAAGCTGCTCAAATGACTAGCAGGCCAGCGGAAAAAGATCAGGTCCGAATGATCATCAAGAATCTACAGCCCGAATACTTGGAAAGGCTAGAATTTCAGTCCATTGTGAGTTTCGAACAGCTGTTTGATGTGGGAACTTTGATAGAAGATGCCATTAGAGATGGAAAGATCAAGAAAGAAAGCACGAGCAATCGATACAGAAAGACAGAAAGGCCAGTCTATCATCAGTCTGCTGACGTCAACACACTATCTCCTCAGCCTTTTCAGAAAGAGCGTCGAAGTATGGCTAATGCAAGAGGAAGTCAAAATCAGAAACAGTCGAGAGAGAAAAGAGAATTTTCCGACTTGGGGATGCCACTAAGCACCGCACTTGAAAGAATGATAGAAAAAGGGTACTTGCAGAAATTGGAACCTAAACCAGAGCCAAATCCACTTCCACCGGGTTTCAAAACAGAGTTCTTTTGTGACTTTCATCAAGGCCGTGGACATAGCACAGATAGATGCTGGAGACTTCGCCATGAAATTGAAGACTTGATTGAAAAAGGGGTCATCTCCCCTCCTCCCTCTCAGCCAAATGTTCAGAAGAATCCTCTCCCTAATCATAAGGGGAACATGCCAAATGTTAACTTTGTAGAAGAAGGATCTCAGATTTATAACCCAAAGATCTACATCACATCCTCGAATCAACCAGCTATGGATGTTCAACTTCCGGAAGACGCTGCAATTTGCATCTTGAGGAATATGGAAGAGGAAGAATGGGTCGAAGAAGCACTGGCTTTTGAAGAAGAAATAGCCAACGGAAATCTTACAATTGAATGGTGGGATCCCAATGCCATCACCGACGACTCGATCTGGTATGAGGAAGAAAAGCCCATAGAAGCAGTCACCGAGAGACAAAGCACTGAGCCGATAGAAGAATTGCTAAAGCCTGTCGAGAACCTTGAAATCAAAGATGACGATCTTATTGCAATGATGGAAGAAGAAGAAGATTGGTGGTATGATGATGAGGATGATTCCGTTAATAATACCATAATCCCCGATGATTCTGTTTGGAAAATCACTGTTGGCACCGAAAAGTTAGCCAAAGAACTTGAGTCTATCTGGATCACCAATGAAGCAAACCACTTGACCCGTTCCGGACGTCATTTCAAGCCTCATGAGTTAGAAAATCGTGGAAAAGAAACATGGAATGAGAAAGAAGTCGTCAAAGCAAAAGAGGCTGGTAAAGGAGCCGTGAGCGAAGAAGAAGATGAAATCCTAAAGCAATTGAAGAAAACACAAGCTTGGATCTCAGTATGGGGATTACTTATGACCTCTCACAAACACAGGCAGGCCATGCTCGATACTCTCAATCGTTTGGATGTTTCTGTCAATACTACTCCCGAAGATCTAGTAAACATGATCTCTTCAAAGCCTTGTAAGCCTGTAATCACATTCACAGATGAAGATTTACCGCCGGAAGGGGCACACCACAACAGAGCTCTCTACATCACTGTACATTGCCTGGGGAATAGAGTACCGGTCTGCTTGGTAGATAATGGGTCAGCCTTGAATGTATGTCCTCTCCAAACAGCTCTCAGAATGGGGTTGTCTATTTCAGAACTCTTGCCATCAACACAAACTGTGAGGGCCTATGATAACACCAAAAGGGCCATTGTGGGAATGATTAAGTTGAAAATTGAAGTCGGGCCATTAAACAAAGAAGCTGATTTCCAAGTGATTGATATTCCGGCTAGCTTTAATCTGCTATTGGGACGTCCGTGGTTACATGTGAATGATGCAGTCGCCTCCACTCTCCACCAGAAAGTCAAGTTCATCTGGAAAGAGGATGTGGTAACAATCTTTGGGGATAGCTGGATCAAAGAAGAAGGGACAAGCCATGGTCCTGTGCTAGAAGTCCAAACACCGGAAGAAGAAAATGAATTGGGAGGATTCAACTTTGTGGGAATGATAAATGAAGGAGCTAAGAAAAAGAAATCCGTTTGGGATCGACTCAGCTATGAGAAGAAACTTCCTGATGCATCTGTCTGGGGCGAAGAAATCACTCCGATCAAGAAAAAGAAGCCGTTCATCACCGGACGCGAATATAGAAAGATGTTCGAGAAGGGAAACCCGGTTGCCAAAGATCTACAAGAAGAAGTGGGACAGAATTGGATCCCTGAAGTCATGCCATTGTACTTTGACCAGTATGCCAATCCTAAAGTGGCTCATATGGTGCGGAAGATGAACTATTTTCCTGGAATGGGACTAGGTCGTCGTCAACAAGGAATAACTGAACCACCGAACTTCCACGAACAGAAAGATAAATCTGGGCTTGGGTATCAATTGACTGAAGAAGATAAGAAGAAGATGACAAAAGGAAAAGGGCCGATGGTTGTTTCTGGGCCAAGAATCCTGAATGGATACTTCGTGAAAGAAGGCGATGACTTTCCCTTCTGTGGGTTCCCTGAACCATGGTATGATCCGGCTACCAAGAACATTAAGCCTGGATTTGAGATTTTCTTCAAACATGAGTTCTCCGACTATGAGGATCCGTTCTTGTATACTCCGCCTATCAAGAAAGAAAGGAAGGACTGGGCTGAGCTGATGACAAGTGATGATTTGAACATGCTAATGGATGAAGAGCTGAACATGCTGATGGATGCCGAAGAAGCACTGGGAAATGTGAAAGAAATCAAGCCAATAGAGGGAGCTCTGAACAATTGGGTGATAGAATCGGAAGTCAACAAATCCCCTCCCCCATTTCCCCGGAAGTCTGTAAAGGCCAATATGAGCCATGATGTTGAGTCTGCTTTTGCTTTTGATGTACCCAAAAATGTTAATGAAATGAACGAGGATTTTGCTTACTCTTCTGTGTCTGATGATCTTGATTTTGAAATTTCTGAGGATTTGCAAAGATTAATTGAAAATGAAAATGAATCTGCATGCAAGATTATTGAAGAAACTTTGCTAATAAACTTGGATAATGAAGATAATCCACAAAATGTTCATATTGGCACCACGCTCACTTCACAAGAAAGCAATGAACTAATCAACTTATTAAAAGAATTTAAAGATGTTTTCGCTTGGTCCTACCAAGATATGCCAGGCATCGATCCAGAGATTGTCCAACACCACATCCCTCTCTTTCCAAATTCAAAACCTGTTAAGCAAAAGTTGAGACGCATGAGACCCGAATGGACTTTGAAGATCAAAGAAGAAGTTGAGAAACAATTGAAAGCTGGATTCCTGATGGTAACCCAATATCCGGAATGGATAGCCAATATAGTTCCTGTGCCAAAGAAGGATGGAAGGATCCGTGTATGTGTTGACTTCAGAGATCTAAACAAGGCTAGTCCTAAGGATGATTTTCCGCTTCCACACATAGATGTTCTGGTAGATAGCACCGCGGGGCATGAGTTGTTATCATTCATGGATGGTTTCTCAGGGTACAATCAGATTTTAATGGCACCCGAAGACAGAGAAAAGACTACATTCACAACTCACTGGGGGACGTATTGCTACCGAGTAATGCCATTTGGGTTAAAGAATGCCGGAGCGACCTATCAGAGAGCTGCTACTACTTTGTTACATGACATGATCCATAAAGAGGTAGAAGTTTATGTGGATGATATGATTGTTAAGTCCAAAGAAAGAAGTGGGCATTTAACAGCACTCGCCAAGTTCTTTGAAAGATTAAGGAAATACAGAATGAGATTGAATCCACAGAAGTGTACTTTTGGAGTTACCACCGGAAAGCTGCTGGGATTTCTCATCACACAGAGAGGAATTGAGGTTGACCCCACAAAGATCAAGGCTATTATGGATATGCCGCCTCCGACAAATGAAAAGGAAGTAAGAGGATTTCTGGGAAGAATCCAATTCATCAACCGCTTCATATCTAAGCTCACTGCTACTTGCGATCCGCTTTTCAGCTTGTTGAGAAAAGGGAAGAAATTCGAATGGGACAATCAATGTCAAGAAGCTTTTGACAAGATCAAGGCTTATTTATCAAACCCACCGGTTCTTTCACCCCCGAAGTCAGGGAAGCCTTTGCTGTTGTACTTATCCGTGTCAGAGAATGCTATGGGATGCATGTTAGCCCAAGAAGGAGATGAAGGGCGTACAGAGAAAGCCATTTACTACTTAAGTAAAAGGATGACTGGATACGAATTGAAGTATTCTCCGTTAGAAAAGACATGTTGGGCTTTGGTTTGGGCCACTCGTCGTCTGAGGCATTATATGTTGGCCTTCCCTGTTGTTTTAATCTCCCGAATGGATCCTTTGAAGTACCTATTTGAAAAACCAGCATTGACCGGAAGAATCTCCCGATGGACATTGATGCTATCTGAGTTTGACTTGATACATGCTACGAGTAAATCTGTTAAAGGAAGGGCTGTCGCAGAACATTTAGCAGAACATCCGATAAATCTGGAAAACGAAGGAGAGTTCATGTTCCCTGACGAAGGATTGATGGAATTAAAAGAAGATGTGTGGAAAATGTACTTTGATGGAGCTGCAAACCAAAAAGGATATGGAGTAGGAATCATCCTTGTATCCCCTGAAGGAGCACATACCCCATTCTCTATTAAGCTGAAGTACACCTCCACCAACAACACTGCTGAGTATGAAGCTTGTATCTTGGGGCTAGAAGCCGCATTGACTTTGGAGGTAAGGAAACTTGATGTATTCGGGGATTCCAATTTGATCATATCCCAAGTTCGAGGAGATTGGAAAGTCAAGGAAGAGAAGTTAAAACCCTATCATGAGTATCTTGATTCTTTACGAACTCGTTTCTTGCATATCACGTTCTTCTACCTGCCTCGAGAAGAAAATCAGCTAGCAGACTCTTTGGCTACTTTAGCGTCAATGATTGAGATTCCTGTGGGGATAAAGCTAACTCCTTTGATGATTGAACAAAGGGAAAAGCCGTCTTATGAGATGATTGGGGAAATAGAAGAAGCAGAAGAACTTCCGTGGTACACCGACGTGTGGAACTTCATTGAAAATGGGGAATATCCGGAAAGCGCCTCCGAGAAAGACAAGAGAGCCATAAGAAGATTCTCGGCTCAGTTCATGATTTGTGGTGGAAGTCTATTGAAGAGATCTTACAATGGATTCAACTTGACATGTCTATATGGAAACAGTGCGAGAAAGATGATGGAGCAAATTCACGAAGGGGTGTGTGGTCCTCATATGAGTGGACACATGTTAGCTAAGAAGATCATCCGACAAGGATATTATTGGACTACTATGGACAAGGACTGCTATGAATATGTCTGAAAATGTCACAAATGTCAGATCCATGCCAATATGAAGCATGTGCCGCCGTCACTGCTATACAACATGACTACCCCTTGGCCATTCTCAGTTTGGGGAATAGATGTTATTGGAGAAGTAACCCCGAAGGCGTCTAATGGGCATCAATACATCCTGGTAGCAATTGATTATTTCACAAAATGGGTGGAAGCAGAGTCTTATGCGACATTGAAGGCTAAAGATGTGGCCAGATTTATCAGAAGAAATATAATCTGCCGATACGGGGTCCCTCATGAGTTGATATCCGATCATGGCAGTCACTTCCAGAAAGAGGTTTTGGATCTACTAGAAGAATACAAGATCATGCACCACATGTCAGCGCCGTATAGGCCACAAACAAATGGGGCAGTTGAAGCAGCTAATAAGAATTTGAAGACGATCCTAAGAAAGATGACTGATACATACCGAGATTGGCATGAGAAGTTACCGTATGCACTGTGGGGATACAGAACATCTATCCGAACATCTACAGGAGCCACTCCTTATTCATTGGCTTACGGAATGGAAGCAGTACTCCCAGTTGAAATAGAACTACCATCTTTGAGAGTTGTGGCAGAATCCGAGATTCCAGAATTTGATTGGCTAAGAGATAGATATGAGGAGCTAATGTTACTTGATGAGAAAAGGTTGGCCGCAATTGATCATGTGCATGTGTATCAGAGAAGAATAGCTCGAGCATTCAACAAGAAGGTCCGTCCAAGAAAACTTGAGGAAGGCGACCTTGTGCTTAAAGCC
Source organism: Hydrangea macrophylla (assembly GCA_033977485.1). Lineage (NCBI taxonomy): Eukaryota > Viridiplantae > Streptophyta > Magnoliopsida > Cornales > Hydrangeaceae > Hydrangea > Hydrangea macrophylla. Next base: position 43,223,542 of record CM066995.1, read on the forward strand.
TTAAAAGCACCCGTTTTCGATCCTAGAGGGAAATTCAAGCCAAATTGGGTTGGCCCATACGTCATCAAGAAGCTTCTCTCTGGAGGAGCGGCATACCTGATGGATCTAGATGGAGTTGAGTTCAATCAGCCAATCAACATTGACCGTCTCAAGAGATACTATGCTTAAAAGCCTTTTCTTTCAAAACCTGTTCTTTCAAAACTTCCAGCATTCGAGGAACTACACTTGACCTGATTCCCACTTGGGGATATGTAGGCAACCTGCTCGGTTCGGTCACTGCTCCTGAAACCCTCAACCATACTTTCTTTCAAGACCTGGCCGAACTACTTTGGATCTGATTCCCACTTGGGGATAAGTAGGCGAGCTTTCCTGGCTCTCGATCCCTGAACCTTGCAAACTAGGGGCAAACTTTCAAGTTTGCCCAAAGCCTCAAGATATCACTACCACACTAGGGGCAAACTGCGTTTGCCCAAACTTCCATTTATCTCTATCAACTAGGGGCAAACTGTCGTTTGCCCATACCTCGCTACCTGTCCTCTCTGGATCACTTGGCTATCAGAATTAAAGCACCTAAGTGAAAAATCTGGTAATTCTTGATATTAAGTTGAAAAGTTTTTTAGCAATCTAAAGATGTGAATCTAATGTCAAGACTGAAACATTATGTGGAAAATTTTCAAAAGCTTCAAGATTACATGCAAAGCCAACACAATATCCTGCTACAAGATAAAATCTCATTTTCAAAACATGCAAATCCTTAGAAAATTCAAATATCCAAGTCAAAAGACATTGTCGAGAAAGAGGAATCGTCAGAAATTTCCTTTCCCTGTAAAATCGAGTCCTGTGTGTCAGTGTGCAAAGTGTCAATCAAATCAAGGGATGCAAAGCGAAACAGAAGGATAGCATAAAGCAGCATCAAGCAAAGTCAAGAGTACAAGCCCATCAAGTCTCAGACAGAATACATCAACATCAGTCTCAGCACAGAAAGCAAGAAAAACAGAAAGATAGTCATGGGTGCATATGATCATCATCAGCGACGACGAGTAGCCCGTGGATACCGAGCAGGCATATCTGAGGCCGTAGAGCTATCATCATCTTCAATTTGGCGCCTTCGCCTAGACCCACCAGCCCCACCAGAAGGGCCTGCATTCATCCGCTCCAACTGTGATTGAAGCTGCCTAACTTGAGCCACCTGTGGAAGAAAAGAATCAGTATAGGGGTTTGAAAAAGCAATGAGATAAGAAGAAAAGGTCAAGAAATTTACCAGGGCCGCATCACGGTCTATGTAAGTCTGGCACATGCCATCCCACTGCAAAGAGAAGAAAGATATGGTCAGAAAGATCAGAAGAATCAGAGGTAATGAGTTCAGAAATTACTTACATGTCCCTCACGAGCAAGGCTCCAAGCCCTCAGATTCTGTGCATAAGCTCGCTCTTCATTGAAAACGGCTCGGGGAACGGACTCATGTTGTTCTGAAACTAGCTGAGGCTCTACAAGATCACGGGGGATCTCTACAGAAGATGTAACTCCGCGCAGCATGGTCGAGGCTCGCCAATCACAAGGAGGAATGAGAGGTAGAGGTCGACCAGGGCCATCCACAAAAGAACTCCCCTGTAAATGATGATGAGAAATAAGATAAAGCAAGCATTCGATCAGAAATGAAGAAGTCGTGAAATACCTGCGGGTCATCCGAGAGCGGGAAATTAGGCATCAGATGAGTAACCCTGAAGACGTCATAGTTCTCCTCAAACAGAGTAAAAGAGGCTGAAGGAATTCCGTTCAAAGCATTAATAAGATCTTCATCTTCCAAATTCTGCGCCGACCTCATACAAGAAGGCGGATCCTGTGGCACTAAGAGACGATCCTCCAAATCAGTCTGAGGAGCTACTCTCTCTCCAAGATACCACTCAAGAACAGAGGGACCCTCAAGAAGAATCCTCTCTCCAGTCATCTGTCTAGCTAAGCCAATCTCAGTCACATCTCCATTTGTCACCCAAGGATGCCAGTTAACTTGGGTGAATCTGAGACGGGTAAGAAAATCCCGGCAAGAAATAACATTATGAGCATCATTCTTGGTACCTACGGCTTGGCGACGCCACTTCAGAGCCCGTGGAAAAATATGAATCTCTTCCTCCCGGAATGATGGAGCCGTCATGGAGAAATACTCAAAGGCCCACACCTACAAGAGAAAATAAAGCAGTGGTCAAAACAGCAGAACATCAAATGATAAAAACTGGAAATGAAAATATTTTCAGTACCTCCCAAGCTCTCCAGAATCCGCCGAATCCAGGGGATTTGCCTCGAGAATGCTCCCCCATATGACTATACAGAATGACTAAACCAGCAGAGCCCCAATCAAAATCTGCAATCTCCTCAAGATTTCGAAGACTATCAAGCATATTCAATGTAATCCGCTCAGCTCGAGTAGAAAGAAGAGAGCAACCAAGCAAATACAAGATGAAAGCACGGGTAAGCTGCATATCGGTAAATTGAGCCGCTCTTTCAGAAGGCCTGAAGTTGTTGATGAACCATGTGATGCCTACGCTCGATCCGTGAAGATCTCTCTGGGATGGGATGATGCCTAGGAGACGCTCAATGATAGTAGGATGTCTATGGATGTTCTTTGCAAAGGCAAGACGATGCCCACCAAATGAGATGCCGGTTATCATTGCAAAATCAAGAGGGGTCATGGTTATCTCCCCAAAAGGCATGTGAAAAGTATTTGTGGAATCCCACCACCTTTCAGCAAGAGCTTGAATCATGGCCAAATCATTAGTCGATCTCTCCAATAAGGTTACAAACGACCCAAAGCCCGCTTGCTTGATATTGGCTACTACTTGGGGACGCGACTCCGACAATTCATTAAACCATTCAAGGCATTTTCCATGGCTACCATGACCTCTAAGATGACCAACCACATTCTAAAAAGAAAAAGGATGATTTCTAAGGAATCGCAAGAATAAAGAGACACGTATGAAGATGTGAAACAAAGGAGTAATTAAAGAATGGGTTACCTCTTGACGAAAGGCCCTCCTAGAGATATGATTTTGCTCTATATTCGCGTTTTGACCCCCGGAACTCTTGATTTGATCCCGGATTGGTCCATTTTTGATATATAAGCCTTGAGAGTGCTTAAAACTTGTTGGAATTGGTCTAGAGGACCTTTGGAGATTTGAATCTTGGTAAAAATCCATTCAAGAATTAAAAAAAGTCCCCCAGATGAGAAGAATCAAAGGCACCGCAGCCTGAAAGTGGCCGAGAAACGGCAAACTCCCGTCGTTTTGGGATTGATTATGAGTTGTCTTAGAAAATGGACATTTGAGTCTACTGTCGCTTGAGAATTACATCCAGAAAGGACTTTCAGAAGATGGGTCAGAATGCGAGATGTTCAGAAAGGGTTAGAGTAAGCCTGACGTGTTGCAAGAATGATTGCGTTGGTCGAAGCACCAATATGAGTCTCAGAAAGAATCAGCAGGGCCTCCAGAATATGTGCTCGCGTCCCAGAAACCTCAGATATCTCCTCAAACAGAGAATTTCCAGATATTGTCAAGGTATAACAGAATTCGTGCATCTCTCAGAATCATAGGATCTCCCCAGTAGAGAACTTTCAGAATTAAGTTTCTCGCATGCATCATGTATCCACGGGTTGCCTCCAGATAAAGGGTATCTCTCAGAATTTGAGCATCAAAATCGCCTCCAGAATACAAGGTTTATGCCAAGCATCATGTATCCAGGGTTGCCTCCAGAATGTAGGGTTTCTCTCAGAATCCTGGGTTGCCTCCAGAATGTAGGGTTTCTCTCAGAATCAGAATCGTGGGTCGCCTCCAGAATACAAGGTTTATGCCAAGAATCGTGTATCCGTGGGTTGCTCTCAGAATGTAGGGTTTCTCTCAGAATCGTGGGTTGCCTCCAGAATGTAGGGTTTCTCTCAGAATCAGAATCGTGTATCCAGGGTTGCCTCCAGAATGTAGGGTTTCTCTCAGAATCATGTATTTCTCAGCATCGCATATCAGGGTTGCCTCCAGAATGTAGGGTTTCTCTCAAAATCAGAATTGTGTATCCGTGGGTTGCTCTCAGAAGAAGGGTCATCTCTCAGAATTTGTGTATCTCTCAGAATCCGTGCATCAGAACAGAAGATTTGTCCTCAGAAGAAGGGCCTGTTTCAGAAGAACAGAGGATTTGTCTCCGGCAGAGAGACCTGTTTCAGAAGATTTGTTTCTAGACCTGCCACAGAAGATTTGTCCTCGGAAAAAGGGCCTGTTTCAGAAGAACAGAAGATTTGTCTCCGGCAGAGAGACCTGTTTCAGAAGACTTGTTTCCAGACCTGTTACAGAAGATTTGTCTAGAAGAAGGACCTGTTTCAGAAGAGCAGAAGATTTGTCTCCGGCAGAGAGACCTGTTTCAGAAGATTTGTCCCCAGCAAAAGGACTCTACATCAGCAATCGTCCCCAGCAAAAGGACTCTACATCAGCAATCGTCCCCAGCAGAAGGACTCTACATCAGCAATCATCCCCAGCAAAAGGACTCTACAATCAGCAATCGTCCACAGAAGAAGGACCTGTTTCAGCAATCGTCCCCAGCAGAAGGACTCTACATCAGCAATCGTCCACAGAAGAAGGACCTATTTCAGCAATCGTCCCCAGCAGAAGGACTCTACATCAGCAATCGTCCCCAGCAGAAGGACTCTACATCAGTAATCGTCCCCAGCAGAAGGACTCTACACCAGCAATCGTCCAGTTGTTTGACATGACTCAGAATTCATCCAAGATACTTCGCTATTTCAAGAGTCGTCCAGGATACAGATGACGCCTACGAGCCTTAAGATCAGAAGAATAACTTTGACAAAAACCTCGAGAATCATCCAAGATACCTTTAGCATATTCGACTGTGAGAGAGAGTCGTTGCATCCTTTGCATTAGATTTTGCATCTAGGGAACCCTTGAGGATGATTCCTCCAGCACTTTCACATTTCATGTTTTCATACTGCACCAGCATCCTAGGATAGGAGCATTTCATCCGCATTGTTGTTGTTTGTTTTCCGTTTTCCCGCGCGCTTGAACTACGCCCTGGTCTGATTCCTGGAAAGGATACGTAGGCAGCTCCAGCGGAGCACGACCAGCATCAGCTTCAACTTAGCCTCCTCTACCCAGCATTGCATTGCATTCTTGCCTTTGTAATTTCTTGATTTTCTCTGATTTTGAATTTCTTGATTTTGCGAATTTTTTGTTTTTCCTAAAACCTCTCAGTATGGTTATTTGGGTGCCTTCAAGGCTTTGGCACTCACTTGCAGTTCACGTTGTTCACAACAAGCTCTGCCAAAGAGGGGCAAACTGTAGACACCCAATTTTGACCACACTGATAGGATTTAGGGTGGACAACGTCTTGGAGGATTCGATGATGAAAAGTACCCCGTGGAAGGTACTGGATTCCACACAATCAGAAGATCGGACTTCAGAAAGTGACTTCAAGCTCAGAAAAGCCCTTTTCCATGGATAAATCCCGGTTTTGTCAAAATCATCTCTCAGAATTCATATTCTCTCAGGGTTATATGAACATTAAGTGTTCTAAACGCAGTATTCTAGGTATCCAGAGATTCAATTTTAAAGAAAAGTTCGAAATCGACGCACATTTGAAAGCAATTTTGGAAAAGACGTCATTTGATTTCAAAAAGACGACAAAAGTTCCGGAGGACTTCCGGACTTCAATTGGACTTCAATTCTCATTATAAAACCTCTGGAAATATTTTTATACTGAAATTCAACCTGACAGCTTTCCAACGGTACGTAAACGGACGATTTCGGACACCAAAAAGCATTTTTACAGAAATCTGGAAAAGCAGTGCGCATGAAATTTGAAACAGAGCTTGTGGGTGACCAGAGGGACCCAAATAGTAAATGGCGGTTTTGGGTATAGGGGTGGCGGGTCCCACCATAACCGCCACTTCCATTTGTGTCCTCCACGGAGCTTTTTGAGTTCCAGACCCTTCTAGAAGCTTCCCACTGCGAGGAAATTGCCTGGAAATTGCGTTTAGGCTCCGAAATGGCCATTTTAACCCTCTTTTAAGCTCTAAAAATCCTGTTTTAACCCTGAAACTTAAGAGCTAAGTCTTCAAAACTCTATATAAGATCTCATACATCTCATATGAGATCACATCTTAACACACTAGACACTTGGAAGAGATACACTTGAATATACTTGGAGATACAAACACACATAGAAGCACATACAAGAGAGATAAGTATACTTTGAATATACTTTCAATTTAGGTGAATTCTAGAGAGAGAAAATTATGAATTGAATTTAGATTAACTTAGGCTAATTAGACCACAATTTGAACATCAATTGCCTCCCTCAACTTCCATGGATGAGTGCTTGAAGAACACTTGAATAACACTTGAAGAAGAAGATCTTCAAATCAATTTTGGTCTTGTAATTGAGAATCCTCCAAGAGGTAAACACTATAGTTCATCTCTAATTCCTACTTTGTATATATAGATCTATAAGATTTGGATCTAACTTAGTTCTATTTCTACTTATTAGAACACTCATCTTCTTCCTCTCATGTTCTTCACACACTCACATAGTTAGATCCAAATCTCTTTGATTTTTATTGATAATTTACAATTAGAGATTGTTTTTCACTTTGATTTTCAATTTTGGTTTCATTCTTCAATTTTAGTTTAGATTCATGCATACATGATTATATATATATACATATATCTATTTTGAATTCCATGATGGTTTGGAAATATGATCTATGAGAAGGATGATTTCTATGTTCATACCTATCTCTTGATTATTCCTATTACCTAGAATTCCTATTGAATTTCATCTCCAACATGATATTTATAAGTCCCTTTGATCCTTGATCTAAAAGTTCTTCATAGAACTTGAGGGCTAAATTGATTGGGAATCATGATAATTAAGTTGATCTATGAGTTTGATCTCTCTAATAAGCTTCAACTATCACTAAAATGTTTTCCTCACACTTTAAAATGAACTAGATAAAAATTCAGCAAAGCAGATTGGTTTTGTCCATTAGATTTGGTCCATCAAAACCCATAGTTTGATGGATTTCAAATTTTCTGGGTAAACTTTGATGAATTAGCTTTCATCCGGTCCGTTTTGAGAGCTTTTAGGATTCATATACTATTTTTAGAAATTGTTGAGAAATCGGTTGACAGATTTGAACATCGTCTCTTTGTGCTTGAATTTCAGAAAATCTATAATAGTTATCGACGTTCCGCTTTTTGGGGATGATTCTTAACTCATATATCTATATGCCGATGTAAAATCGTGAGCATACGATCGAGTTAGGATCGTTTTCTAAGCGTTTAAAGTTGATACAACTATTCTAGAATTTTCTAAGTTTAATTACAAATATGATTATGTATACAAAATGGTCATACCTTGATCACTCAACAACAATTGATGAATAAAACTTGGTTTAGAAATCACCTAGGATAAATGGATGAGAGATCAAAAGCTTAAATCAACTTGGTTAACATGATTCATGAACTTCTATTATATTTCTTTTATGATTTGCATTCATTTGTCAAATGATACCAAATTTCCAGAATAACAGAGTCTGTTTAAAACACTTTTTCAGACATCTTGTGATTACAGAATGTCCATGGGTTTATTTTTATCATATACTACAATGAAATAGCTTTCTTTTGACACCAAATAGAGCTTCATATGATTTTTGTAGATTTAATTATGATTTTTACAAGAACAGTGGACAGTCCTGATCCACTGTTCCCAAAACATTTATTTCTCAAACAATAAAATTGATATTGAGGTCCCACTTTTTGGAGAAGTTCCCTAAGACATGTATCTAACTTTCTGTAAAAGGGTTTTTATCCAGCTCATGTTTAAGACCACTTTTGATAGGATTCATTAGAGGTTGCTGAATCTGGAAATTTGATTGATGACATGTTTTCTTTGTTTATCATGCATATCATTTGTTTGCTTGTATTTTTGCAATGCTTTGGGTATTCTTTGGTGTCTTAGTGCAGAGAATTAAGTGCCTCGGACCCGGACTTCGATTTGTGGTTTGCCTCGTCTACATGTGGCTTAGTGCCCATGTATCATGTACTATCTCTATCCTTTCTCTTAGAATTTTTCTAGGTTTACAACTTTGATTTCAACGACACATTTCCTTTAGGATAAGTCTCCGTTTATATGATTATTTGTTAGAGACATCTTATCTAGGATTGTTGCATGATTGCATTGCACGTTTACATTCTTTTTGCTTTCGCGACTCCGCTTGAGTCAACCAATGTAAGTCTTCTCGTTCCCTTTGCATATCATGACATGTTTACTTTATTTGCATCGGTCCCGGGCGGGACTAGCCACTGTGAGTATATTTCTCCCTTGTATTGCATGAGCATCCGCTTTCTACTTGATTTAGTCTCTTGAAATGATTTTCATTAGATGTTTCTTTTTGCCATGTATATATCTATCTAGTATGTTTGAGGAAACAACATCTATTATGAATTAATAACAAGGATATTTGAATCAAGGCCTACCATTCGGTAGGGCGAGGAGGGGGTGCTTTAGTCCTGCTTGGGCTCCTTCCCCTCTCGTACCAAGACCCCCGAACCTTGTTTCTGGTAATGAAGGGCGAGTAACCTTATTCAATTTTGGGCGAGTCAAACTTGGGTTTCCTAATTCCCGATAAAAATTAGGTGGCGACTCTTTGTCTCTAGGATCGCGTGAGGAAGTCCTAGTTTTCCCTGAAGTGTGCTCCTTGGGATCCGTCCCGGGACACTATCGAGGGAGAGCGTCAGGACCTCCTCCTCCATTCGCGACGGTCCACAGCCGCTCAGATGAACAGAAGAGGAAGAGGAAAGGGGAAGGAAAGGAGAAAGTTGGAGAGAAGAAGAAGAGGCGTGGAGGGACTAATACTGAGGGTGTCATTTCTGGGACGCCGATAGAGGCTGAGGAGCTAGATTCAGAGGGGGAGGTTGATCTTGCTGAGGAGGTTGCATAGATACAGCTGAGACATCGCTCTCAGGCTTAGGCCCAGGGAGAGTCACCTTCTGTGTCTCTCCAGACTCTCCACTCATTGATTATTGAGGAGAGGGAGGCACGGATACGGCTCTAGGGCAAGATGAATCATATGACGACCTTATTGGAAGCGATCTTGATACAGATAGGGGTAGATTAGTCTATTCACATAGCTTCACATCACCTACTACCCCTTCTGCACCACCCACCACTAGTCCATCTTCTTCCGTTCCGCAACCATCTTTTGATCCTGTTGCCCCATCCGTATCCACAGCTCTAACTACTATTTCTGATACTCCACCTCCACCGCCTGCTAATCCCTATGCCCCATCATCATCATCATCTGCACCACCTCTGGTCATGGCTGACCCATCATTCTTTACATCAGCTGCCGCGACTGCGAGTGACCAGGCGACGGCTACTACTGTTGTTGAGGGTGGAGATGAGGATGCTCCTGCTGCACCGATCGTGATTTTATCTGATGTTGGTGATGATTAGTTTATGTCCGTTGAGAGTGTGAGTTGTGTTGTATTTTGTTTATTACTGTTCTCTCTCTTCTCTAGTAGTTTTCTTTTGGGTATGTGGATATTTTGGACTGTATGGTTATGATTGGACATTTTGATCACTACTCTGTTGTTATTGTTTTATCATCCCAGTGATCAGTTTTTATATTATGTATGGATCTCATGTTATGTTATTTCATATTTTCTTTCTATTGATCTTGGCTGCTTGGAGTTTGTATGCATTCTTTACAGATTGCTATGCTTGCGGTTATTGCTTTGCTTTATCAGGTGATATCTCTCTATTTATTTTTGAAAATACCTTCTGCGGACATCGCAATTTTCAGTTGGGGGTGGGATGTCGATAGATAATCACCTGCACATGTTTATACTTAGCAATATGGATAACTTTATTGCACATATCATACAATCTCGTTTAGAATTGGATTAAATTTAAAAATTGAACAAATTGAAGAAAATTGAAAATTGAAAATTTCAAATTATTAAGGAATTTTTTAACTTAATTGGTAGAATAACTTTGAACTTTCACTCCTGTTTTGCTGTTATCAAGCAATGATACATTCATATTAATCTCATCCTTTTATGAAATAAGTTCACGCGTTTTTTTTCTAGTTCACTAGGATGATTGCATTTGTTGACCATTCTTGTATCCAAAATCCATATGCACGTGTTAAGAGCTATGTAGAAAACCTAAAAAAATGAGTTAATATGATTGTTGTGCTTAAAGAACGAGTAGTGGAAACTAATGACCCTTGGTGAGCTTTTGATCCAATCTTTGTTTCTGAGGGAATTTTCACATAAAATTGAATTATTTTGTCTTGAATATGCGTATTAAATTTGTTGCTCTAGTCTCAATTAATTCGTTCCTTTCGGTTGCTTATTAGAGGAGAACGTTCAGGATCTACCAACTAGACTCAATGAACACTGAAGTGCTAAAACTAAGAAATTAAGAGAATGATTTAAGCGATCGTTACCCATTTCCTACCACTATTCATATCCCTATCCACACCGACTTAATATGGCCGATTCTATTATGAAATTCCTAATCCCTTACCTTGACCCCAATGGACTCTATTGCGTATCTAAAATAAATAACTATCAAAGTATGTGATTGGAAGAAGACTAGTTGTGGGAGCACATGCTAAAAAAAATGAACGGATGGAAGTGGTTGGAGATTTATATATATATATAAAGAAATAAAGAAATAAATATATAAATATACTATTAGACTCCATCACATGCTAAAGATGTGCAATTCTTTCTTCTCTCATCTCTATCCTACTATATTAAAATCGAAAAGTCAAAGTCTTAATGATTCTTAATAGATTAGTTTGAATATGAACTTGTAATTTGAGTTATCCACGGTATTTCGCTCGTCTAGTTTGTAGTATGCCATCTGCGAGACTATACACTCTAAATGTTCGTCCTTTATAGAGTCTGATATGAAAGCATTAGCATCAAGAAAAATCACTCCTATCAAATTTTTCATACCATGTGTGATCATTTTTAACTAAGTTTCAGAGAGACATTCAGTTTTGAGTGTAAATTCACGTGAGAATTGAGTTGAAACTACAAGTTCTGAGGGTATGATAGTCTAAACAACTCTAAATAAAGTTTGATGCATAGCTGTTAACTTCATACACACATGGATACATGATTGCAATACATATGTTATATTCGTCTTGGTGACATGAGGGGCATGTGATTTTCTTTCATGGATTAAATGAGGGTGATATGTTTTGTAGAGCTAAGTTGACAGTTGAATGGGAGTGAGTGTTTACAAGTTATTCATATCTTTTTGAGCTTAAAATTGAGAATTTTGTGGGTATATTCACTACAAACCCTCACGAGACAACACACATCCACTAGGGGGATCCTAGGGGTTTAACGACTTGTTGCATTTGCTAAATGTAACTACAATTCCTACAAAAGTGAGTGAGGCAGTATCTCTTTCTATTTAGATTAGTTCAGTTTATTTTGTTTTATTTTTAGTCATTGTAGTAGTAGTATAACTTGTTTTATTTTCCGCTCTATTGCTAGGAACTAGCAATTCGCTAGACAACATGTCTTGTGACAAGCGGGGATATATGTAAAATACAACTACGCTAAAATAAAGAAATACACTGATTTAGTCTACATCTCCCTTGTAAATCTGCAATTTGGATTACAATGCTAGTTTACATACAATTTGACTAATCTTTGATAAGTTGGGCTATTCTGAGTTGTAATCTGTGCAGATTACTATTTTGTTGGGTGCAGGAATCAATTACAGGATAAAAGGAAAGCTAGATTATAAGAAAGGCAATTCAAAGATGAAAAGTGCAGTTCGAGCGATCGAAGACCCCTCAAGCAATCGAGGGTTCGATCGATCGAAGGTTGTTCAAGCGCTTGAAGATTCCAGAAGTTCAATCGATCGAGTGATGTTCGATCGATCGAACATGGCTTTTATCAAAACTTACGCGCACGCAGTAGAGACGGAGTTTTTAACCCTAGCTCTAGGTTTTAGTATATATTCGTTTTGTTTACGTCCATAAGGACACCCACTTTGCTTTTTATCAGTTTATAGAGAGAGTTAGAGAGTTTTACATTGGTTTTGTAGTTTTAAGTTTGATATTGCTTGTTTCTTGGATATTCTGCAAGTTTGATCTTAATATAACATTCCAGGTTTTGTTATATTGTGTTATTTTACACTCTTTCAGTAGTTTCATTAGTTATAATCTGTTGGAATCATAGTTTTGGTTGCACGTAGTGATAAAACCATAGTTTCATAGTTTTTCCATGTTTAAATCACACCCAAACAAAGCCTTAATGAATTTTTACGTTAAAAATGAATCTAAGACACTCCAGACCATGTCTGAGTAGTCCTAGGGTTGGGAGATCATGATGAAACAGTGATCTCCAGTCTCTGCCATGCAGCAGTGTGAGACCTGTGTTCGATCGATCGAAGTTAGTTCGATCGATCATACCAGGGTACAGTCAAGCGATCGAATACAGTTCGATCGATTGAGAGGTGATGAGGTTCGATCGATCGAAAGCGCGTCGATCGATCGAACTCTCTGATTCTTGAGAATATCCTATGTAGTATTCCTAGACTTTTTGCTTTAGAGATTTGTTATCAAACTGTCCCCGAATGCTCAATTTGTCAAAAACAGTCTCAGAACTTAAGGCCTTAAATCATTTTTCTTCAATATCTTATGCAAACCACCTTCAATGCTAACACCATTGTAGGTGGATTCTTTATTTTTAGAGAAATACGGGATACTGTAGAAGATGTACTCCATTAAACTTTAATGCAACTGCATGGTAGATGGCTAGGTCGCTGTGGATTCGTGTGATCCCAACACTTTACTTTTTATTAAGTAAAAACACGGTTTTAAAATATCGCTTTAGTTAATTAGTTAATCATTAGTTTAAGTTAATTTAGTTGCTTTATTTTTAGTAGTTGATAATCGTGGAACTCCGTGTTCTACACTTTCCTTAAACATTGATTTTTATTTTCTTTTTAGAGTCTAATCTAGGTTCTTAGTTTCCAACCTTCCCTATGGGATCGACCTGGTCTTAACCAGATTACTACTTGCACGTCTACCTACACTTGGGTAGCACACAAGCGCACACAAATTATTCTCGTGTCATCCTGATATAAACTAACAAAAGTTAAACCTTGCAGACCCTGACTCAAAAGTCGTCAGCATCTGATCCTCCTACTGGTGCCTCATCCTCTAGTGCAATATCCATCTCCACAGGTGGGTCAGCCTCTGCTGGTGCTACTGTTCCTCTAACTACCATTCCTATATCCCAATCCTCGACAATCATCCATCTCCTCAATATTGAAAGCTGGCTCAGCGACATCGGCGACTAACTTAGCAAAATCTCCAACTAGGGCTATAGCATCTACTAATGCAGCCTGACTGTCAAAACTCTAGTTGGCTGTGCAACCATCGCTGCTACCCACTCGGCTGCCATGTTGGCAATAGCTGCCATATGTAATATAGGTCTTGCTGTTAAATTAAACTCCATGGGTATCTCTGGTACGATAATCTCCTCTCCCTCAGGCTCAACTGCAATGTCCTCTATACCCTCATCGCCTAAATCTGGGTCCTCCTCTAGCTCCTCCTCATCCTCGACAAGCTTGATGTCCTCGGCTGGATCCTCCTCTGGGTTGGCATCTATTATCAGCTCAGCCTCTAGTAACTTTGGCTCCTCAAGCTGCTCATATGGCTCTGGAATGGGTACCTCAGGTACCGATGATAGTAGTGCTACTACTGGTGCTGCCTCGATAGGTCCTCCAAGAATAGCTCAAAGCTCAATAGCATCCCTACCAATCCTCGGCTAGCATCCCTACTAATCCTCGCTGAATGGTAAGCATTCATACGCATCTCTGTAGGGTGGGTCTTCCCGATCAGATAAAGAGCCTTCCACATATCTTCCTCTAGATATCGGCTAGCTGTTTGGTGTATGCGGTCATGATAAAACTCCGGATCAGCTGGTTCTACGGTATCCCCATAGATCACGTGTCCTCCATAGCCATCGGTCACAAACTTATGGAACTCTGGATCCATAATGCTAACATGCAAAGGAAAACTAAATATCATCAGGAGGACGAATTTATCTTAATCTCATATCTCATCTAAAGGATCTTAAGATACTAGGACCAGACGGTGTGGAATCATTTAGTGAACGAAGTATCACAAACCTAGGGCTTTGATACCAAAAATCCTGTCACGCCCTAGAGTAGCAAAAATAGAGAAAAATAAATTTCCTTTTTTGGGTCAGTAGGGAATGACGGGTGAAAGTCACTAATTATCCACACCTCATAGTACTAGTCCACAAGATACATAGGAACAGTAACAACTAAAATATAAAAAAGCATTTCTATCTGTTACAAATATCAGAGTGTGGTCCACAGGATTACAACAGGTCTGGAGACAACATACGCCCAAGTACCCGTTAACTAAAACAAAACAGAGTACAACAGAAATAAACTAAATGACTATCTTCAGATCTTCAACTGGCGTAAGGATAGTCATCAGCATAATGCTCCTTTCTAGTATAATCGGCATCAGTGGGGTCATTCTCAGCATAATCTAACTCTGGGTTGTAACCATCACCGTAAATTCTAATGCCTGCATTGTTAAGGACAGGGTAGTCTAGACAGGGAATGTCCAGGCAACAAAGGCCGTCAACTTACTGAAAGCTGAGTGAGAACTAACAAACACAGTCTCATAGAAATAACGTAATTACCAATTATGTACAATATATAACAGTGATACTAAATATATCTCGTCCTCTTTTATTTAGACACATCATTAATCGATTCTCATCGTCTAGCAACTCTAAGTCTGACTGTACCAATAACAACTGACTATCTCGAAGTGATTATATCATCACAACATACCAGTGCTCTTGTTCACAGCTATACTGCTTTTAAGAACTCTTGTGCGCACCCATATATCGTTCTCATATAACGACTGGTCTATGGACGTACCAATACTCTTGTTCACCACTTTTAAGAACTCTTACTATTCACCACTTTTAAGAACGCTTGCGAGTATCGTACATACATAGCTTCGGTAAATACAAACCATGGGCGTGCCACAACTACTCTTGTTCACCACTTTTAAGAGCTCTTACTGTTCACCGCTTTTAAGAACGCTTGCGAGTACTGTGCACCCATAATTCTCATGTTCCTGATTAAATCCTTGTTACACACTTATCAGATTCAACCTGAGTGAATCATCAGCTCGACTCATATAACCTTAAAGATAACCAATAACCCACTGACTCAAACACCAATTACTCAATGCTACCTACTGTTATTATCTCCAATCCTTATCTCATTATTGCATTATGTTATTACTAACATTTCGAACCTGACTGCATTACTCACCATATTATCTCAATCTCATTATCGCATTCCATTACCTTCGTAATCCATAATATCACATAATAGGAACATAAAACAACAATTAAACAACTATGCATTATAAATTATAAACTTAAGGAACATATCCATGTTCTGTTAGGTTCGATCTATTGAACTCATCTCAATCGATTGAAGAAAAGTGATGTTCGATTGATCGAAGTATTCTCGATCGATTGAAGTCAAGGTGGTCTCGATCGATTGAAGTCATTTCGATCAATTGAGAAACATGGATGTTCGATCGATTGAACGCAGTTCAATCGGTCGAACTTTGTCTTCTCCAGATTCTGTAGTGAACTTCCAAAATTTGGTAGGGTATGTTTGGGTGATTATTAAACGTACAAAAACTTGTAACACATCATAACTAAGCTACTGAGTGAGTTTGGGACTCACCAAAAGTTGCTAAGGGCGCATTTGGCAACGTCAAGCTCTGAGCTCTCTACCTCCAATGGCCTCTTTCTCTCTTTCTCCTCTGTCTCTATCTCTTTCTCTCTCTCTCTGTCTCTCCTTCTCTTTCTCTTCTTCTTCTTCTTCTTCTTCTTCTTCCCTGCTTCTCTCTTTCTCCCAAGCTATGAGTATATATATAGGTGTGTGTATATATAGAGGCATGTGTATATATATATATATAAACACAAGCACATAAACTCTCTTAACTCTCTTAAGTTCAGCAAACCCACACACACACGAACACAACCATATATATAGAGGGGGAGGAGTACAGATGGAAAGGTTTACGGGAAACCTAGGAATTCAAATGATTACATGTTCGATCGATCGAACTTCCTTCGATCGCTCAAACTTTGATCGGCCAGTTAGATCAATTGAAAAGGGCTTTGATCGATTAAAGTAGGGTCCATGTATTTAATTCAGGTCGGTAGAGTTTCGATCGATTGAACAGTGTTTGATCGCTTATACTTTGGGAATGCTTGATCGCTCGAACGCCCTTTGATCGATCGAAGGTTAAATTTTAAGTATGACCAAGGGAAGTATATGGAATCTTTGTGCATAAAAAAATATTGAAAATACGGGGTATTACAATACCACAGAGGGTTGATTCCCTACCTGCGCCACATAATGCTTAGGCATCTGAATATGATGTTTGAGATGTTAGTGAGATTGGCTTTCGAATCGGAGAAAGATGGATGTCAAGAACCCAAGCAACTGACTACCCGACCTCCTATGAGAGGAAAGTTTGCGCCAAGACCACCGAGATACTTTCAAGGAACTAAGAAGACCTGGAATGGAGGAAAGAAGCCTCAGACGACCTTTCCTCATAATCAACCGGCTGTACCTCAAGGATAACCTACTACTACCAGAGGAAAGCTAGGGAATTTCTATAACTACAGAACACCAGGACATCTTGCCAAGGACTGTCGATGCCTGAAGAAGAATTTTTGCACGGACATTATCTGTTATAACTATGGCAAGTCAGGACAAGTTATTAGAGACTGTTGAGCACCCCCTGGCAGATACTATGGAGCGACCACACAAGCTAGGCTCAATGCAATCATTCCTGAAGAAGCTGGCTATGAAGAAGAGGAAGCACTGCATTATATAGAAGGTACTCGCTTGTTATATGGTAGTCGAATTAAACTATTGTTTAATACTAAAGTTACGAATTCTTTTATCATTGTGAGACTTGTTCAAAGGTTGGGATTAGGACCCAGACGCTTAAGGATGCTCTTAACGCTGTCTCACTCCTAGGAGTAACAGTTAAGTTGAGTAAGGTATGCAAGGGCTGCACTTTAACCATGGAGGATCAAGTTTTTCCAGCAGATCTGATCGTGTTATACATGAAAGAATTTAACATAATTTTGGTAATCGATTGGCTTATAAAGTATCACTCTAGGTTAGATTGTGCTAGTAAGTCGATTTTGTTCGCTGTACCTGGGAATGCGCCTTTCTATTTTTAGTGCACCCCCTTGGGTGACGCATTTTTAATTAGTCATTTAGCTACCATAGAAAGTTCTAGCATTGAGGATTCTATCACCCAGATACCCATTATTCAAGACTTTCCAAAAGTATTTCAAGATATCATTGGATTACCACCGAAGAGGGAGATAGATTTCTGTATAGAATTGGCACCAGGGACATTACCGATCTCTAAGACCTCGTACCAAATGGCTCTAATGAAGATGCAAGAGTTGAACAAGCAAGTCCAAGAGTTGGTGGTTTTGGGATTTATTCAGCCAAGTATGTCACCTTAGGGAGTGCCAGTGTTATTCGTAAATAAGAAGGATGGATTGCTCCGACTTTGCATTAACTATTGAGAGTTAAACAAGGTCACTATCAAGAACAAGTACCCCTTCCCTCAGATAGACAATTTGTTCGACCAATTATAGGGAACAATGACTTTCTTAAAGATAGACCTGCGATCAAGGTACTCTCAACTGCTCGTTTAGCCAAAGGATTTACCGAAGACTGCCTTCAGAGCTAGATATGGTCACTTTGAGTTCTTGGTGATGTCATTTAGACTTACTAACGCCCCTGTAGTATTCATGGATTTAATGAATAGGGTGTTCCGACCATACTTGGACCAGTTCATGATCGTGTTCATCGACGATATATTGATTTACACGAAGATGAGGGAAGAACATAAGAGGTATGTTTGGATAGCATTACAGACACTCAAGGACCATCAGTTGTATGCTAAATTCAGGAAGTACATGTTCTGGATGGAGGAATTCTTGGGTCACATGGTTTCTTTAGAAGGAATTGCAGTGGACTTGTCCAAGATTGACGCGATCTTAAGTTAGAATAGGCCATCTAATGCCTCGAAAGTGAGGAGTTTCCTTAGATTAGTAGGTTACTACTGGAGATTCGTAGAATGGTTCTCGAAGATAGCTGTACCATTGCCCAGCCTAACGAAGAGAGATTCAAAATATGAATGGTTAGACAAGAATGAACGCACTTTTAAAAAGTTAAAGAAGAGGTTAACATCTGCATCAGTGCTCACCACACCAAAAAATGGATAAAGGTTTACCATTTATAGCGATAATTTTTATCAAGGACTCGAATGTGTACTTATACAAGAAGGAAAAGTGATTGCCTATGGACAGCAACAATTGAAGCCACGAGATGAACTATAGCAGCTATTGTTTTTACTCTCAAGACTTGGAGACATTATCTATTTGGAGAAAAGTTTGATCTATTCTCTGATTATATTCTCTGATTATAAGAGCCTCAAGTATTTGTTCTTTCAGAAGGAGCTGAATATGAGGTAGCGATGCTAGATGGAGATACTGAAGGATTATAACTTCACTTTGCAATATCACCCTGGTAAAGCGAATGTGGTTGTGGATGATTTGAGCAGGAAACCCTGTGACAAGCTCTCTTCCTTGATGGTTAGGGAATGGCAGGCACTAGAATCCCTGGCAGAGTTTGATATTCAAGCTACAGATTCAGAAGAAGGGAAGCATGTTGGATGCCTTATCATAGAACCAACCCTTGTTAGCCGCATTATTGAAGCTCAGAAGAAGAATGAAGGATTACAACAATGGTTTGAGAAAGCAGTAGCTAAGGACTTAGAGGAATGGAGAATTGGACAAGACAGAAGCCTCTATTGTCGAGATAGACTTTGCATGCTAATGGACAATGGTTTAAGAGAGGAAGTGATGGATGAAGAGCACATGTCAAGATTGACAGTTCATCTAGGGAGTACGAAGATGTATAAGGATCTGAAGAGAAGTTTTTGGCAGGAAGGTATGAAAAGAGATGTTGTAGAACACGTTTCAAAGTGTTTTGCGTGTCAGTATGTCGAGGCTAAACATCAGAGACTGTCAGAACTTTTACAACAACTGCTGGAACTAGGATGGAAGTGGGAGCACATTTTTATAGATTTCATTGTAGGATTACCAAGGTTACAACAAAATCATGATGCTATTTGGATAATCGTGGATCGACTTACTAAGTTAACACATTCCATTGCGTACAACATGACTTATATAGTCGAGAAGATGAGCCGACTCTACTTACAGCACGCTATTCGACTACATGGTGTACCCATTTTGATTGTTTTTTATCGTGATTCTCATTAATCGCTAGATTTTGGAAGAGCCAGCAAGGAGCTATAGGGACTTCATTGAAGTTGAGTTATGCATTTTATCCCCAGACTAATGAACAGACGTAACGGATGAATCAAGTAATAGAGGACATGTTGTGAGCATGCATGATCGACTTTGAAAGCACTTGGGAGACACATTTTTTGCTCATCGAGTTCACCTACAATAATAGCTACCACTCAAGTATCAGGGTGGCACTGTTCAAAGCGCTATATGGAAGCCCATGTCGTTTGCCCCTTTGTTGGGCAGAGATGGGAGACTAACGAGAAGATCAACATCATCAGAGAAAGGATGAAGCCAACCCAGAGCTGCCAGAATAGCTATGTGGACAAGCATCGTAAGGAGCTGGAATTCTACGTAGGAGATCATATCTTGCTGAAAATATTGCCAATAAGAGGGGTAGTGAGATTCAGACAGAAGAGAGGGAAATATTCACTCCACTACATTGGACCCTTCGAGATTCTTAAACGAGTGGGAAAGGTCGCCTACAGACTAGCACTGACGCCAAAAATGTCTGGAGTACACAATGTGTTCCACATCAGCATTCTAAGGAAGTATGTGCATGGATCAATGCACAAGATCGACTTCAAAGACATTGAGGTGCACAGCCGAGTGACGTACACCGAAAGGCCAGTGAAAATTCTGGGAAGGGAGACTAAGAAACTAAGAAACAAGGAAATTCATTGGTAAAAGTCCAATGGAAACATCATGACGAACGTGAAGCTTTATGGGAAATGGAGTTCGTTATACGAGAGAAGTACCCAGATCTATTTAGTGAATCCTAGCTCAAATTTTAGGGATGAAATCTTTTGTTGAGTGGTGGAGAGATGTAATACCAGCTCTTTTACCTGTATTTATTAGTACATGGATGTATTTCAGTATTAGTTTATGTTAGTTACGATTGTGTATGAATAAACTTTTAATGTTAGATCTTATGGATGTTTGTACTTGGGCCTTTGAACTCTTGAAGCTTTAGAAGAATTGTGGAAGAAAGAGGCCTGAGCAATTGAGCCAGTGGGGCGCTCGAGCTTAAAAGTCATCAAATGACTATTTTGCCCCTGGGTCTCAAAAAGTCTATAAATTCCAAGCATTTCTCAGCATTTTGGGCATTGGAAACTCTATTTAACAGAGAATGTCTTTGAGAGAGGGTTTTGAGAAACCTTATGCAGCCATACAAACACACACACACATACACATACACACACACACACACACACTCTCTCTTATATCTATGCTTGCATGGCCTCCTAAACAGCTCACACACACTCTCCTTTGCACATAAACACTCTCATCTCACATGCAATTAAGTTTTGGAGTTAAAGACTTAAGGATCAAAGAAGTTTAGAGGAGGATCAAAACTCTTGGAGCTTGGATTGAAGTGCTTTGAAGCTTGATCAAGTACACATACACACACACATACACATATTTCTTCATCTAGATCATCTAGATCTGGGTGAGTACTCATACTCACTTGTAAACATGTTTTATTAAGTTATTTTGACAATCAAAGTCCATGCCTATAACATGCATTAAGATTTGTAAGCTTAAATCATGTTGCTAAAATTGTCACTGTTTGAAACTGCTAAACCTAAACACTCAGACCATGCATGAGCGCTTGAGCCTAATGAATAGGCTAGGTGTGAGCGCTCGAGCTTGATAGTACTTGTAAGAATAAGATTGTTTCTTGTTTAGTTTAAGAGAATTTATGCTATGATTGTTAGTACAATAAGCTGTGATAGTGGTACCTTGAATAATGGTTAATATTTGAGTACTTATGTGGAAATTTTGTACGATACTTTATACTAATCCAATAGTACTTTAGTAATGGTTAACTTTTATAAAGAAGAGGCTAGGTTTTCATAACATAGTAACACAACGAACTTGTAAAGCTTATACAAGCAATATATAAGGACCACGTGAATAGTAATTTGATGTACTTAAGTACACGATTCTGCCAATACTGTGCTTTATGACATGTACCACGCTGTGGATATCGCAGGTTAGCTACGCTTTTTAAACTTTTTTAAATTCAAAATACGAGTTGCCACTCAATTTTTAAAAGAAAAATTAAGAAACTATTTTAAAAACAAACTGATCTTTTGGAAACTAGAGATTTCTAGGTCCGAGGATTATGGAATGAGAGGGGAAGGGGACTGGTGGACTAAAACACCCCCTCTCATCCTATCTCATGATAGGCCTCTATTCAATATCCTTTTTAATCGAATTATTAATCTAAGCATGCCCTCAATTAATACATAAGTATAAGTATAAATTCCACAAGCATGTTGAAAGGAGCTAACGATAAAAGGTATACATAACCAAGTAGATTCATCAAGCAAGCGAATGATATGCAAATAGAGAACAAGGAAACTTACCCGGGATCCAGTTGCGAATGGCATACGTGCAATGCATAAACAAGATAGAAAGCCTAAGAAAAGGGTCTCTAATACGTATACATAAGGCAAACCCTAATCTATGGTGTCACACATGGAGTTGAAAATCAATAAAATCAAGAAACAAAATAAATTAGAGAAAAGTCAGGAAATTGTACCTCAACAGCGCAACCAAAACAAAAGTTAGTCCACATGCCTTAAACAAAATATAATATCAAACTCCTAGATTAAGTCTAACAAACATGGAGAAAGTTGGCCAAATCATGAATTCCTTCCAATTTGTTGAAACCATAACATCCCTATAGATATGCAAGTCTCAACTAGGAGCCAATGTAATGTCTATATAGGGATAATATAATCTCAACACGATAAAAAGGAATCCATGACTAGGTTCAACTAATTATGATTTATCACAACACAAAATAATGTTCTAATTGCTAGAATCAATACATATGTGATGAACGCATGAACATGAACAAGAACAAGCTATAAATCACTTATTGAATTGAATCATTTAGCCTCTATATTTAAGTTCATAATCATAATTAGAACATGATTTAAGCCTTAAGCTATAAATCACTTATTGATTTGGAGCATTTAGCCTCTGTATTTAAGTTCATTTAATCATAACTAGAACATGACTTAAGCCTTAGGTCACAAAAAGTCGCTTGGATCATTATTTATAAAGTTTATCAAATCTATCACAAAATTTCCAGAATTACAGAGAACAAACAAGACTTACAAAAATAAGAAAAGCATACTTTCCATGGTTTGATCTTAATAATTTTTGGATATTATGTGCCTCTGTGAGCTTAGTTTCAAACCCAAAAAGAAAATCAAAGATCAAAGTGTCCAATCTCTGGGATTTGGACTAAGACCAGACATCACTCAGGTTTTATCAACTCTCTGTCCAGAGATTTTCTATGATTTTTTAAAAATAGTAAATGAATCTGAATCAATTCAATCCCTTTAAGGGATCTAATTGACTCATTAAATGTCATGGAAATATTTATTTGAAGTCAAAGATGTTTGATTAAGGCCCTGATCTATTCAAATCAATACTGACTTACTGTTCTGAAGTTTTGGACAAAGAGTGACTAGTTCACAAATCCTAAGATCAAACCATGTTAATTATAAAATTTCATCAAATTAAATATTACAGTGGTTGATTTTTGTATTATGAACACATTCCAATTGGTCTCATTCAAATCCAATGGATCATGATTTAATTAAAAATCTTTGATCACTACACTATTGTTGAATTGATGTACATAGTTTGAATCAAACTTGATCTATGATTCTAGAGCGATTCTAGATCAAATATGATTGTGGTAATCAAAGTAACAATGAAATAAGAAAGATTCATGGATTTAGCCTTAGAGGATCTCCACCATAGATATCATGTTGAGGATCTAGCAAGAGAACCTCAAGGACTTACTCAATCCTACGAAATTTGAATGCTTGGATACAACAATCAAATTATGAAAATAGATCTACACTTAATTCCTCTCCCAAACAAATGATCCTTGAGGATTATAAATTCATTTTCTTCAATTCTCCTCCCAATTTAATGGTCCTTGGAGATCAAGCTAAATTGATAATAAAAAAGGGGAAGAGTATGAACAAATGAATAGAGAATTCAAACTAAATTGATGATTCAAAGCAAATTTTCTCTTAAAATGGCTTATTACAAAACTTAATCCTTGTTTAGCTAGATCCAAATCAACAATTAGATGAGAATTCAATCACAATTCAAGTGGTGTGTGATGAAATGAGGTAGGAAGAGACATTTTGAAAATTGTGTAAAAGATCCTAGAATTCTATGAATTGCGATTGAATTTTAGACTAAATCTAGTTAGGGTTAAAGGATTACCTCCAATAACCTCGGGTTTTATTCTTGTTTTGGTGAGGATCCTCAAGTTCTTCTTCAAGCTCTTTAAACTAAATCAATGGTTTCTTCTTCAATTCTCTTCTTTCTCTCTCTAAAATATCTCAATTACATCTCTAGTCTATATCAAATGCTTGTATATCTTGTAATGGAGATGTATATCTCCTTATATAGACCAACCTTGAGAGGTTAATTGGGTAATTTCGGGGTATTTGTGCATGTTCCATGATATCTTCTACAATTCAATATGTATTTAAAAAAACAAAAAACCTGTTATAGGCCGCGGCAGTCGCTGACTTGTCTGCAGCACTCAGTGAGTGCCGCTGGCTTCGCCGCATGCCGTTCCTAACAAAATTCCTTTTTATTATTGTTTTCTTTTCTTTTCCTTTTTCCTTTTTCATTTATTAAAAAACCACATCCAACTTATCATTTTTTTAGACTATTTTTATACGTATTATACACCCAAAAATTCCCTGCCTCTCTTTCTCTCTTTTCTTTAAAATTTCATCGAGACTGAAGAACCCTCCGAAGAGCTTGAATCACCTTGAAGATCTTTGAATTTTGTCGGAGATTGTCGCCATCGGTTTTACAGGTAATCATCCCTTGAATTCGACGGTCGGTCAAAATTGGGGTGTTTACAGTTTTCCCCTCTTCGGCAGAGCTTGTGAAGCAACGCTTATCGCAAGTGAGTGCCAAAGCATGTGTGAAGACAAGACTTTGACCAAACTGTCAAATTCAGGTAAAAATAAAGTGAGTTGTAAAAATAGTCACATAAACGGTCAGTGCTGGTCATGCTCAATGGTGAGTTGCCTACGTATCCCAACGGGAATCAGACCAGGACGTAGTTCGGGTTGGGACTACCTATACACATAAAAGTAGTCATGCAGATGAGTGCACCTATTCTATCATGATGCACATACATATGCTGTGATGGTTGCCAATGCAATTTCATGCTTTATGTTTCATGCTTTCATGCAAAGCCAATATGATGATTTGAAATCATATTATTTTGCTGCTTATAGATACATTCTAAGCTCTATGCTTCTAATTCAGGGTTTTCATTATCAGTAATCACCTTGGACCCCAAATAAGTACTATTGACTGGACTGTACTTTGCGCCTATGCCCTGGTGTCAACGTAGGTTCGCTTTCTCAGAGTATAATCAACTGGACTACGCTTTGCGATAACGCCCCACTGCTAATGCAAGTTTGTTCCAATTATCTGTAGCACTTCGGCCCCGTACAGATATATTAGCTCTTGGTATCCGCGACATTTTATCCCCGCACAGATACATTTGCTCTTAGTATCCGCATCACTTTAGCCCTGCACAAATATGTTAGCTCTTGGTATCCACAGTACTTCGACCCCGCACTGATATGTTAGCTCCTGGTATTCGCAGCACTTCGGCCTCGCACAAATATGTTAGCTCTTGGTATCCACAGAAATTCATTCCCGCTGTAGATACTGGCATTTGGGCCCACTTTTAATTTTAAAACAATTTCTTTCAAATTTAAATTCAAAGAGTCGCCGCTTAATTTTTAAAAGAAAAATTAAGAAACCATTTTAAAAGCAAACCGATCTTTTGCGAAACCAAAGACAAACAGAGTTCGGGGATTATGGAATGAAAGGGAAAGGAGCCTGGCGGACTAAAATACACCCTTTCATCCTATCTCGTGATAGGCCTCTACTCAATATCATTTTTAATCAAATTATTAATCTAAGCATGCCCTCAACTAATACATATGCATATATACATTACAAAAGAATGTCAAAAAGGGTGCAAGATTGCTAATGATAAAATAGCATCCAGAACCATGTAATTCAATTAGAAAGTAATATGATATGCAATAGGAAACTAGAGAACTTACCCGGGATCAAGCCGTAAAATTGGAAACGTGCAATGCACACAAAATAGAAATCCTAAGAAAAGGGTCTCTAATCACATATATACACATAAGGAAAGACCTAATTCTAAGGTGTCGTACATGAAGTCGAAAATAAATAAAATCAAAGAATAAAATAAACTAGAGTGGAGTCAAGAAATTGTACCTTAAAAGCGCTACAAAATAAAGATTAGTCCACATGCTTGGAACAATATATAATATCAATTCCTAAATAACACATCCAAAGTTCTAGCTTAAATCTATCAAGCATAGGAAGGGTTGACATAATTATGAATTCTTTATAAGTAGTTAGAAATACAACACCTCCATAGATATGCAAGTCTCAACTAAGAGCCAAAGTAATGTCCATATGTAGATGGTGTAATCCCAACATGATCATAAAGAATCCATAGTTATGTTCAACTAGGTACAATTTAAATGCAACCTTAAGCTAAAGATTAATCCTAATCGTAAACATCAACATATATGGATAGATGCATGGATATAAACATGAATGAGCTATGAATTATTCATTAATTTGGATCATTTAGCCTCTGGATTTAAGCTTAATTATCTTTGTTTAAAACAGGGCTTGAGTCCTAAGACACTAGGGGGCCATTAGATCAAAGTTTAACAAGATCTACCAAAATTGTGACAGAATTATAGAAATTGCATAAAACAGACCAGACTTTCAAAAATCGAAATAAAATACTTCTAATGATTGGATCTTAATGATTTTGAGTATGTTATGTCTCTGTGAGTCTAGTTTCTGACCCAAAACAAAAATCAAAGATCCAACGGTTGAATATCTAGGAATGGGGAAAAATCTAGATAGCACCCTAGGAATCTGCAACTCTCTGTCCAGAGTTTTTGTATGATTTTCTAAAATTAGCAAAAATATCAGAAACACTTTAATCTTTTTAGGGTATCTTCCTAACACATTTAACTACTTAGAAATATTTATTTAAGGTCAAGAAAACTTGGTTAAAGCTCTGATTTATTCATTTTAAAACGAACTTACTATTCTGAAATTGTGGACAGAGAGCGACATACTCACAAATCAGGAAGTCTAACCATCCTAAGTATAAGATTTCATCAAATCAAAAGTTCTAATAATGCACATATGAGTTATGAACATTGTCCAATTGGCCTCACTTAATTCTCATGGACCATGATTTAATTAAAAATCCTTAATCTCAGTGAGTTCATGAGTTCACTGCACTATTAATAAATTAGTGTTCGTGATTTTGAACAAAATTGAATAACACCTAGTTCCTCTCCCAAATACATGGTCCTTGAGGGGTATAGGTTCATTTTATTATTTCTCCTACCAAGTTAATGGTCATTGGATACTTAAGCAAGGCCAAGCCCATATGAACCTTCAAAGGACATAGAGAGGGCCCTATGAGATTCTCAAGTTGAAGGCTCCAAGTCATGGATTAGGACCTTGAATCCATTCAAACTTGTTATGGACACGCGGAATCTGGGAATCCACCCCCATTTTTTTGTTTCTGGAGTTTCAGAATTGATTTTCTTTTAGTTTTGAAATCAAAGTTGATTTGAAAAAAAGAAAAGGTCGGTTGAAAATAGATACAGAGTCACCACTTGGTCTTTAAGGAACTAAGAAACCTAATTTGACTCACTCAAATGGATAAAGGGTATCGGCCTTTCATAACCAAAGAACTTGGCTCGGGGTTTTGTACGAGAGAGGAAGAAGCCTTTGTTATGACTAAAACACCCTCAACTCGCCCCGTCTTTTTACGGGCCCTAATTAGCATCCAAATAATCATCTTATACTATGTTTGGTTTGTCAATTAATACTATGATAGTATATTACATCCCATAAGAAACTTGAAATGGAAGATCAAAAGATTAGATATCATTCATAAGATCTAAGCTAAATATCACACAATGTAAAGGTGAGAGATCACACAAACAAACCTGGGAAAAAAACCTCTAATCACATATCGTGTAATCAAGTTTTCCTAATCTAAGGGGACATGGATTTTTCTTGAAACAAATAATCAAAGAAATCAAAATATGCTTAGCAAGCTAGTATGATGTATGTTAATCTTTGAGAAAAGAAGATCTCTCAATCCCTGGGACGGATGAGAAAGGAAGATTAGATCGAGGGGGAGCATGACGTATGATCAAGTTCATTCCTTATAATCTCCTTAGATTAAGAGTCACAAAATCCCAAATCTTGCATGGATGCAATGTATGATCCTAGAATGTTCAAAGGTTGTAGTGTGTAAGTGTTCATGAGATTTCTAAAGTGACTTAGAAGTCTAAAATATGTATGAATGTATGAAGGAAATCGTCATAGGACAAGTACAAATGTAGTATGGACTACTTCCTAAGATATAAACTAATTTGAAGTACATGTAAACATCAAATCAAAGAATGAAAGTGAAAGCATGCCTGTTATGAATAGTGGACAGAACTATGAGTTGATCTTGTAAAATTAGAAAAGTGAGGTTTGAAATGTTTAAAATGCATGATTTTTTATGGAGATCATCCTTATTGTGTCTAGAACTACCAAAAATCCAATCTTCAATAACTATTATAGATTGAGAGAAATCATTTAAACAATAGAGGTTACTCAGAAACAGAGTCCGTACTGTCGATTAAAATGTTGAAAATCTTAAAAAATGAAAACAAAACATCTAGAGGCCCATATTATACAAAAAGTTCCCTAAGACACTTAAGTTCAAGGGAAAAATGAGTTGGGACCACTTATTTTGGAAAGGTTTTCTGAAAAACAAGTTCAAAATTGTCACGCCCCGGATTAAGCCAAAAATAGGGAAAATAAAAATTTTCCTTTATGGGTCCGTAGACACGTGACTAGCTTGTTAACCGTCCTGTCCTTCTAACTCAGCACCATGCAATCATAAGGGAAATGCTAGAGCATAAGCATGACCTAAACTTATCAGAGTATAAATATAGCAGCGGAAATTAAACAATTGTTACAATAACTTCAATCCTAATACAAGAGGCCATACTAAACAATTTACATAAGCTTAAAAACTTGAGAAACTATCTATCAGATCTTCGGAAAGGCTTTATTCTCCTTGGCTCCACGGCACTGCATCCTGAACTCTTCTATCTATCTCCAAACCTGCAACACTCTGGGCATACGAATGCCCAGGGCGTAACATGTCGTCAGCCTTGGAACAAGGCTGAGTGAGAGTCTCAACCGCACAATAATCAATAAATACAAAACATCTCTCGGCTCACGTCATAGTTTAGTATCTTAAGATATGGTTAAATTCTTATCAAAAGACGCATTCTCACCGTGGACATAGCAGAGGTCTCAACAAGACAGGTAGACAGATAAACATAACATCATAGAATACATTCTCCTTATTATATCCTCGTGCGTGCAAATGCATGAGCAATGTGACTTACTCCTAACTCTTACTTTTAAAACAGACACTTTTCAAAACCATTTCATTTTAAAACCAAAACTTTCCAAAACCAAATCATTTCGAACCAAACCCTTTTATTCATCAATTCAATCTCATCATTCACTTTCTCTTTCTCATCCACTTGACAACACACGATATATCAAGGATGATAAAATGCTATAATAGCCGATTCATACTTATTCCCTTGATAGGCCGCTGGACGTCTTCACGGCGCACACTATCTGTAAACAATGAAAATGGCATATGGGACGTCTTCAACCATCTGTATACTCTCATCGGTCGTCTACACGGCTGAGAAGTATATTAGAGCACTAGCCGGACGTCTTCAACGATACATGGGACATCTTCAACTACGTATGCACATCACCGAATGTCTTCAATGGTGAGAGGCGCGCTAGGAACCCTAACCGTCCATGTCCAACCAGCTCGCCAGCCGTTGATCCATCGGATCTAGAAATCACATCTCTTTCACATTCACATATCTCATCTTATTCACATTTTCATCAAAACACCTCTCTTCCTCATATAATGCATGCTAACACATGTCATGAAATGCAAGTGAGTCCACTACTGATACTCATATGCAAAACCACTTTCATTTCTCTTTACTATTAACATAGCATGCGTTATCTAGTCTGGTTAACAACCATCGTAAAATGTGCATTTAACAGTTAGCAGCAGAAACATAACATATAAAACATGGATCACAAAACATGGATTTGATACCAATAATCATATAGATAAAACCCATAACATGCTCACGTATGCGATAGCACTACCATAACATGCTTTGCATAGTTCTACAATTATTGGAATACATGTAGCATCATAAATCAACATATTACTTATACAAAACCTCATACAGGTAGCTTTAAAACATCTTATATTAATCTTATTAGGATAAGAGTTAGGTTAGAAGACTCACCTCCAGTCGTCGATCCTCAAAAAGCAGATAAACGTCAAGTTCTACAATAGTAAACAGAATAAACAGCAATAATGTATGAGTACAACTATAGGGGAAAAATGGTAATTTTATCAAATGAGGTTATAAACCTCAAGGTAGTGATCTACGTGTCATTCTAAGTCCAACGCCATTGACTAGACTCAAATCGGAGTCCATCGCGTTTTACGATGTAATATGTAGGGCTTACTACACTAATGCGGGCCCTAAAAGACAGGCTGTATTTTTGACCGAGTCAAAAGGTCAATAAACTTTAAGGGAATGTTCTAGACATTAATCTAAGACTCTGGGAACTGACCGCGTAATTTTGGGAGTCATAGATTATTTATTATGAATTATTGAAGATAACATACCCGAAAATACCCGAAAAGTGATTTAAATACATAAATATACCTATACTGTGAAATCAGTACTTTGAAACATTTTTAATAAATAGTAAATGTTAAAATACACTATAGGTATTTTTCTCATAATTTTCGGAGCTCGTTTGGTATTTTTAATAATTAATATACTCATAAAATAGCTCCTTATTAATTATTAAAAATAATAGACTATAATATTATAGCTTTATAATTTACATAATATAATAAAATAGTCCTAGGGTCATTACCCTAATTTTTTAAAATTTATAAATATATATAGGTATTTAATATCCATGTAAATACCCTTAAAACTATTTATATTATACTTATAAATTACCAAATAATTAATAATTATATTATTACCATAATATAATTATACTCAGTACATTAGGAATATTATATAATAATACTCAATAGCTTGAGAGTATTTATAAATACATATAAGTATCTACTATTTATTTAATTACCATTTAAAACTAATATTTATTATTTATTTAATTGATATAAAATACTAAATGAATACCAATTATATTTTCAGAATAATATAATTACTCTCAGAATATATAAAATATTATATAACAGTATTCCATGAATTAAATGTGCTAATAATACATTTAAATATTATTTATAATAATTAAAATCAATTAAAATCTATTAATACTAATAATATTAATAATAATAATAATCAATAATAATAATAATAATAATTGACAGACCCGACGGGTCAACCCAAACCGACCCAACCTCAAATGGGTAACCCAAATATAGACTCAAAGGGATCCAACCTGACAACCCATCGGGTCATAACCGACCCGACCCAGTCCTAAACTGAGTATCCATTTACACACTCACGCAAACCCACGTCAAAAACCCATTTGGGTTGAACCAACCCGAACTCGAGACCCATACTCACTCACAAACTAACCCAATCCATAAACCCATTCGGGTTTGGATCTAACCCAAACCCGAAACCAAACTCACTAACAAACTAAACCTACACGTTAACCTAAACCCAGACCAGGCTTAACCCAAACCCAGACCCAACTATAGACACAGACCAGGCCGCCCCGTTTACCCGAACCCGACCCAAAGTCAGCCCGACGTCAAAACGACGTCGTGCTACTTAAATGGTCCACGGGTTTTATCCACTCGACCCGTCTACCCAATTACTCACTCAAACTAACCCAACCAAACACAAACCCCGACCCGACCCAAGATTCGGGTGTTATAACCCGAAACCCATATGGGTTTCTTCTTCTTCTCCGGCGATCCCGATGCCGTCGGTGACCCGCGATTCGCCGGAAAACTTCCCAGGCCTATATCTCTCTCTCCTCTCCATGGACATCGATGAAACCAACGGGGAAATGTTTGTCTCTTCCTCCTCTACAACATACTAGAAGCTGGAAGGTTAGTTCATTCATTTTGGGGTCCCACCAGAGGATTATTCTTTTGGCCAAAATCGAGAATAATGACCTGCATGGCCGGCCAAACAAGGTCCTAATCAAAAACTGCTACTAAGGGGTTCTTCTGGGTTCATTAGGGCCTGTTTGGTGTAAATCTTATGAGTTTTAGTGAAGGTTGGAAATACAAGCTCAATCTTGAGCTTTAATGGCTGGCCGGAGCTCACACATAGCCTTATGCTCTGTTTGGCTTTATGCATGTGGTCCTAATGATGCCTAGATGACATGCAGAGGTGCAAAAATGCAATGTGGGGTGTGGGTTACCTCAGGGAGCTCTGTCTCCCTCTTTCTTCTCCGGTCAAATCCTCTCTCTCTCTCTCTCCTACGTTCTCCTTCCTCCAGTCTTCTTCTTCTTCTAACCTCTTGTTCGTGTGTGTGTGTGTGTGTGTGTATGTGTGCTGAGAGGGGACAGAGAGAGGGTGAGTGTGTGATGTAGTTGTATGAATGCACAATGTAGGTGGATGTTTGATGGGTTTCTCTTGCAAACTCCCTCTCTCAGGTTATCTCTGTACAATCTGTCTTAGACAGATTCGGGGTGGGCTGTAAGGGTAAAATGAGGGTGCAAGGGTATCTATTTATAGAGGAAGGGATGAGGGGTTTGGTTGTGTATAGTGGGTTCACAATGTGTACCAATATGTGTATGTCTAAGAGTAGGTTGATAGGGCACAAGGTGGTGGAGTGCATGTGCATGGCTGCCACATGGCGGTTGGTGGGGCCCACTCTCGGGTTGTGTACCCTAGTGTGCATAAGTGCCTAGGTTCACGTGTTCAACTGTGAACCTAAATGCAAATCCTAAAACATGTGCGTACGGGGCTGTGTATGAGCCTGAATACAAGTCTGTCTTGAATTCTAAATAAATCCTAAGACATCGATGCTATGACTACTGTTCTTAATCTACTAATGGCGTCGTTGTTAAGACGATAACTAAAGATCCTGGCCAAGGATTCATATTTTAGGTCATCCTAATGGACCTTCTGTAACCATCAACATGGTGACATCATCACTTCTAATCCTACGTGGAATTTCTGGGGAAATTTAGGGTGCTACAAAAATCAACCTAGCTGCTGTGACAGCAAAAATAGAATGTATGGAAGGAATGTTTGGGTCAAAATGGAACCCTTCCAAGTGTTTCTAAGTCAAACCAAAAATCATGGGTGTTCTCTAATGGGTTAAGAAGACTTTCCAAGTGGTCTTATGTTAATTCTTTGAGTATTGGGTTCTAAAGAAATCTTTGAACTGATGCCACTCACTGTTTTGAAGATTTTTGAGAAGGACATGGTTTTATTTCTTGAAATCAAAAAGGGGGTTTAAGAGAGGTTTTGAAATAGAGGTTTTAAGAGTGTATTTTCAGACTTTAAATGGAGTTTATGACCACTTGAAATATCAACATTGAACTCATATCAAGAATCGCCAAGATTGTTGGAGGACATTGTCTTTATTTAGAAGATAACTTCAAGAATACATGGGAATGTATTGAAGTTGGAATCATCATCTATCAAACATGCTTTTGAGGTCAAGAGCTACTATCCATAAGGATTCACTCACCACAAACACCATGTCATCACTTAGATGATCATGAACTAGTAAGTAAATAAAGAAAATAAAAAAGAAATGAGATTAAGGAGAGATGAGCATATATAAATAAAGCAAGTAAATAGTAATCAATAGTTGATAATCATGGAGATATTGAACTTGTAGCTTGATGTTTCACTCATATGTAATGACTTTCGACATGGAAGAAGTTTCCTATCTCATAAATGCTCACAAAGATGGTGGTTGGATGCATTGAATGTGAAGTAAATGGAAGTAATGAAGTAAAAACAAAGTTTACTTTCTAGTTGAAAATCAAAGAAGGAAGCTTCTTTTCTCTCTATTCTAACCTTATCTCTACAACTTTCTCTCTAAAACTTTTCTAAGCTTTGTATTTTCCACCCCAAATGAGAAGTCAAGGGGGTTTATATAGGCTAATTTTGGGTGGTTTTGGAGTTTAAATAGTGCTCCCATTGGCTCCAAATGTGTGTGGACAAGGAACTACGTCGTTTTGGTTTCTAATTAATCAAATTGGACCCCTAAAAGAAATTACAAAAATGGATTATTCTGGGGGAGAGTGCTGTGGTGGTAGTGGGCCTGTGGCACGGTGGCAGTGGGCCAATGCCGCGGCGGCACTGTTCTTCAAACGTCCAGATAATGCTATTTAGCCCCCCTGAGGTTCCAATATTTGCAAAAAGGCCCTATTTCATCCGAATTTTACAGAAAATGCATACAAACTCCAAATTGAGCTTGTAATATACCATTGGAAAGGTAACAGAGTCTAATTTACATAAAAAATAGTTCGGAGATAAGTCACTTTGAAATGTTTTACGGTATTCGCGATAAAAGCAAATTTGATCGCCATTTTCACCTTAGGAAATTCATAATAAATTCATTTTAAATCCAAAAAATATGTGCGATATACCATTAAAAATTTATTGACTGCTACTATCCATGAAAAATGTTTGAAAAATTATATGGCACTCCGATTTTAAAGTCAACTTCAGGTCAAATCGGTCAAACCTGGGATTCCCAAGAAGTTATGTGAACCTCTGGGAGATCCCAGGAGCAGACGTTTTTGTTCGATTTTCTTTTGAAAACTCATTTTAGTACTTTTCACATAATCTAAAATGATCTCAGAACTTTTCGGCGAATTTGGAAGATTTCGATCAAACCCTGGTCAAACCTAGTCAAACTTGGGTCAATCCGGTCAACGGGGACTTTCTGGGAACTTTTGGGACTTTTGAGGGTCTCTAGGAGATGACGATTTCATCTAATTTTTGCTTTAAAACTCATTTTACCACTTTTCTTACGATGTAGTACGTTTCCAGAGCTTTCGATTTGAATCTGAGAGTTTTTTGGGCCTTCGGGGGCATTTTGATCATTCTAAGCATTTTAAGAGATAGAACTAACTTCCTAGAGTCCTTTTTGAGTCTTTTTCGGTCATTGCAAACCACCAAGCTATGGGTCTCCTAAATCTAATAGCCGACAAAATGGGGTGTCTACAGTTTGCCCCTCTTTGGCATGAACTTGCGAGGCAACGCATGTCGCAAGTGAGTGCCAAAGCTCTAAAGATAGAGGTCTTTTGGAGGCTATAGATTTAGGATAAAATCCTTGCAAAAGATGCAAGGATGTTGCTGAGGTTAGTGTTGGTCACGCTCTGCGTGAGTTGCCTACTTATCCCAAGGGGAATCAGACCAAGACGTAGTTCGAGGCACAAAAGAACAAATCAAACATGCACAACAAGACAGGCGATTGATATGCTATGAGGATGATATGCAATGCATGGATGTGATATGAACTATGTACTGAGTCCTATTGTGATTCTATTATGACTATGGTGTATTTGCCGGCCTTAATGGGTTTTATGTATGCTTTTTGTGGTACTGATGATCCTAGCATAAGCTAGTGCTATGGGATATGCCACTCCGAGTGGGCTTGTGTTGTGCTAGTGCTTACGATGCAATAGCTGACCATAGTCCGAAAAGATTCTGGGTTTCGGGGCAAACTTCTCAAATTACGAGAAGTGTGCTTCGCGAGCGAATAGAATCAGATGTAGGGTCCTTGAGGATGACAATTAAAGATAACCGATGGACATGGAAGTCCTGGATGCCAAACGATGGATGAGGAATTTCAAGATAGCCGACAGGAGAAGGAATTTGCGATAAAGGATAGGCGAGGAAGCTTACGATAACCGATGGGTAGGTTAGGAGGCTTATAATTTGGACAAAGGAGTGAGGCAGCTCACGATAAGTGAGAATCTAACGATAAGTGACAGGTGAGAAAATTCACAATAAGCGAGGAGGCTCACAATAACCGATGAGTAGCTGAGGTGGGCTCACAACTTTAGACAAAGGAGTGAGGAAGCTTACAATAAGTGAGAAATCTCACGATTTTGGACAAAGGAGCGAGGAAGCTTATGATAAGTGAAGAAGCTCACGATTTGGACAAAGGAGTGAGGAAGCTCACAATAAGTGAGAAAGCTCACAATTTTTGGATGGAGGAGTGAGGAAGCTCACGATAAGTGAGAAAGCTCACAATTTTGGACAAAGGAGTAAGAAAGCTCACGATGAGTGAGAAAGCTCATGATACCGATAGGAAGGTGAGAGGGCTCACTATTTCGGATAAAGGAGTAAGGAAGCTCATGATAAGTGAAAAAGCTCACGATTTCGGACAAAGGAGTGAGGAAGCTCGCGATTAGTAAAGAAGCTCACGATTTTGGATAAATAAGTGAGGAAGCTCATGATAAGCAAGGAACCTCACGAAAACCGACGGACACGGAGCCTTGGATTGTGAATAGACAATGCTTGCCCTAGGAGTTGGGGTCTTTTGACTGATGGTAGTGTTTTTCAATCATTGGCCGATTCTTGTGATGACCAATCAGGAAATCTGGTTCAAAATTCTGCTGGGGATGGTAAGAGATTATTTGGGAACCTTTCTTAATTTTTGACTGAGAACCAGGACCCATCTCTGAATTTCTCACGGTTGATCAAATTCTTCTGACCAAGAACCAGGATCCATCTCTGAATCTCTAATGATTGATCAAATCTGGCAGTGCTTAATCCAAGAAAACTGATTAGGGCCTCTGGGAGCTGATATCTTTCTGTAACTGTCTTCTAGGGATAGTGGGGGACCTTTCTGAGAGCCTCTTTTGACTATTAATTGAGAACCAGGACCCAAATCCGAATCTCTCACGGTTGATCAACTTTTACGACGGTTATTCTGAAGAAAAAAAACCTATTCAGGCGTTCGGGAGCCATTTTCTTTCTGTAACTGTCCTCTGGGGATAAGTTGGGTTTACTGGGGACAAAACTTCATAAACTTTGAGCTAAATGGGCCACTGGGGATAATCGGGGCCAAAAATAGGCTAAAAAGGGCCAAAATGGGCTGAAAATTGCCTGGAGATATGCCCCTTGTTTGAGGAGTTCTGTGCTATCGTCAACTTCGATCCAGACTCAAATTTGATTCTCCCTTCTACTGATACCCCCAGTCCTACGCGCAACTTGGATGAATATCTGAACTGTTCAAACACTGTCTCCCGCCGGCTAATTCATGGTGAGGTTCTTGACATTGCTTCCATTATTGACCGGTACGTTGATCATGGAAATCCCAATGTATATGATGCTACTCGTGGGGCTATTCTAATCTTATGCATGACTTCGCAGTTTCTGTTCTCGAGTACTTCTACTGACCAGATGCATGTGTGCCTTGGGCTAAAATTGAGTGGGAACCCCATAGCCATGGTTCTGGCTGAAACCCTAAATGGTTTGGATAGTGCTTTTAACCAAGGAACTCTTCTTCTTTCTGGGGCACCCTTGGTATTGTAGGCTTGGCTATATGAGCACCTCCAGTTGTGGACAGGCCGAGTACCACCAGTTTATTTTTGCAGGGCCGTGCTTTATTCCCACTGTACTTTTGTTAACTGGGTTAGCATGATGGATGCTCTATCTGAGGCCGACATTTGCTGGATTGTGGGGCGTTGGGGTCTTCATGCTGTGACCACAAGCCTCGGGGATCACCCGAGAGTATGGTTGATGGGACTGAGAAAGACTTCTTTCTATCATCCTCGCCGATTGGCTAGGCAGCACGGGCAAGTTCAGGAGGTCCCCCGAGTGTTCACTGAGAGGGTCTTTGCTTCCAGAGTCAGAGTTGTTACTATTACTGCAGTCATCAGTAGCTGGGCCTGCTGAGTAAGAGCCTACTTCTAAAGACCTTTGAAGAAACAAAATAAAACCAAACTTGACGGATCCTGCTTTTTCCTCCAAGCGTCTTTGATATTTATGATTGCTTTCAAAAGACTTTTATTATGGTTCTACCATTCCCGCTTATGTAATATTCGAAGTTTGTTTATTGGTGAACCTCGGTTACTTTGAGAACCTTCTTTCACGCATTTTGGATTTCTAAAAACATTTTATGACATGATTCTTGATTAGATGTCACTTTTTGGTACTTGCTTGGGCATGCTGGGATGTTTAGAGGCGAATGAGGCGAATAGCCAAAGTTTGCCCCTAGTTTGGGATATGGGTGGTTACGTGGCAAACGAGGTAGGTGATTGAAGTTTGTTCCTAGTTTAGAAGAGATTTAGGCAAACGAGACGGGTAGCCAAAGTTTGCCCCTAATGTGAAGGGTACTTTTGGGTTATGGTAGGGATCGCGACTTTATTTTTCTCATATGCTCATAATTTTTTGCCTAGGCACCAGTAAGGTGACCTAGCGAGCTCTTTTCTCTCTTTTGTTATTGCTTACTTTGGATTTAGCTCTAATTTTTCCTAGGCGTCCTTTCGGATTTTTAACCTAGCGAGCCAACCTCCTTTTCTTTTTTTGAGAGCCTGCCTATGTATCCCCGAGTGGGAATCAGGTCCAACATAGTTTGGGCCATGGTAGGGAAGAAGTGGGTTGTTCTTGGGTAAGTGGGATGACCAAACCGATGTGGTTGCCTACGAATCCCTGAGCGGGAATCAGGTCAAGTGTAGTTCAAGGCAAGGCTTGAAAGAACTTGGTGAAAAGTAAGCATAGTACTTTTTGAGGCGATCCATGTTGATTGGTTCTTTGAATTCGACACCGTCGAGGTCCATGAGGTAGGTTGCTCCTCCTGAAAGGATAGTCGTGACAATATAAGGGCCAGCCCATTTAGGTTCGAACTTCCTACATGGATCAAAGATCAGGGCTCGCAATTCCTTAAGAACAAGGTCACCCTTGACTATTTTCCTCGGACGAACTTTTTTGTTAAAAGCACAGGCTATTCTCTTTTGATAGATTCGAACATGGTCGATTGCCGCTAGGCACTTTTCATCTATGAGAGCCAATTCTTCGTACCTTTCCCTTAACCAGTCAGATTCTGAAACTTCACATTCTGTCATAACACGCAGGGACGGTACTTCTATCTCGACTAGAAGTACTGCTTCCATGCTATATACCAGTGAATAAGGAGTCGCTCTTGTAGACGTCCTTATCGAGGTTCTATATCCCCACATCGTAAATGGTAGTTTCTCGTGCCAGTCTTTATAAGTGTCGGCCAACTTTTGTTGTATGGCCTTGACATTTTTGTTTGCAGCTTCGACTGCCCCATTGGTTTGCGCCCTATATGGTGATGACTTATGATAAGTGATTTTGTATTCCTCAAATAGATCCCTGACTTCTACCTTGAAATGACTTCTACTGTCTGAAATAATCTCACGGGCAACTCCGTAGCGGCAGATGAGATTTCTTTTGATGAATTTGGCCACTTCCTTGGCCCCCAACTTGGTGTAGGATGTAGCTTCTACCCACTTTGTGAAGTAGTCGATGGCCCCCAAAATGTATCAATTTACATTCGAGGCCTTCAAAACAATTTTGCCAATGATATCAATTCCCCAGGTTGAGAATGGCCACCGAGAGGTCATGCTATAGAATAGAGATGGCGGTATATGCATCATGTTTGCGTGGATCTGGCACTTGTGGCACCTTCTCACATATTCACAACAATCTTTCTCCAAGGTCGTCCAGTAGTACCCTTACCTTACAATCTTCTTGGTTAGCATGTGACCGTTCATGTGTGGACTGCATACCCCCTTGTGTATTTCCTCCATCATCCTTCTGGCGCTTTTTTCGAACAAGCAAGTCAGGTTGTGGCCATTGTATCCTTTCTTCAACAATTTTCCCCCGCAAATAATGAATTGTGCTGCTAACCTTAGAATTGCTCTTTTGTCTTTCTCGGTAGATTCTTGGGGGTATGTTCCCCTTTCTATGAAGTCCCAGATATCATGATACCATGGTGTTTCATTCTCTTCTTCATCGATTGCAGCGATCATGCTAAATGATGGTTCGTATCTTTGCTCGATTACTAGATGCATTATTTTGACTCCCACAGGGATTTTGATCATGGAGGATAGGGTAGACAATGAATCTACTAACTGGTTCTCTTCCCTGGGCAGGTAGAAGAATGTTATGCCCTTGAACTGTTTCTTAAGTCCATCGAGATGATCATGATAGGGCTTCAACCTTTCTTCTTTGAATTTCCATTCTCCTCTAGCTTGTGATACAATGAGGTTTGAATCTCTGAAAACATCCAATTTCTGAACTCTTGATTCTATGGTCGCCTCCATCCCCAAAATGCACACCTCGTATTTAGCAGTATTGTTGGTGGAGTTACAATTGAGCTTGACTGCCAGTGGGGTGTGGTCCCCATTTGGTGATACCAGGATCATTCCTACTCCGTAGCCTTTCATATTGGCTGCCCCATCAAAATACAATTTCCACTGCTCTTCTTTGATTTCCATGATATTTTCATCTGGGAATGGGAAATTTCCATTCTCTTCGGAATCAACAGCGTGTTTTGCAAGATGCTCAGCTATAGTTCTCTCTTTTACCAATTTGCTTGTTATATATTTGATATCAAATTCAGATAGTAGAAGTAGCCAATGGGATATACGACCAGTCAGGGCAGGTTTTTCAAGGAGGTATTTTAGAGGATCCATGCAGGATATGAGCAAAATTGGAAAGGCTAGCATGTAGTGCCTTAATCGGCGGGTGTACCAGACTAAGGCCCAACACATTTTTTTTAGGGCAGATTAATTGAGCTCAGACCCAGTCATCCTCTTGCTAAGGTAGTATATGGGTTTTTCAGATTGGCTCTCTTCTCCTTCTTGGGCTAGCATGCAACCCATGGAATTTTTGAAGACAGATTGGTAAAGAAATAAGGGCTTGTGAGGAGTGGGTGGTGAAAGGACAGGTGGAATTCGGAGATAGGCTTTTATTTTGTCGAATGTGGCTTGGCATTGGTCATCCAATTGGAACTTCTCTCCTTTTCTCAGTAATTGGAACAAAGGATCACATGTAGTCGTGAGTTTTGAGATAAAGCGACTGATGAATTGAATCCTCCCAAGGAATCCTCTAACTTCTTTCTCATTCTATGACGGTGCCATTTCCAGAATTGCCTTGATTTTAGAGGGATCGACCTCTATCCCCCTCTGCATAATGAGAAAACCTAGGAGCTTCCTAGAGGTCACTGCGAAAGTGCATTTCTTCAGATTCAGCCTGATCTTGTATTTGCGCAACCTTTCGAAAAGCTTCTCCAATGCTACCAAGTGTTCTTCTCTGTCCTTGGATTTTACAATCATGTCATCTACATACACTTCTACTTACTTGTGAATCATATCATGTAACAGAGCGGTGACAGCCCTTTGGTAGGTTGCTCCAGCGTTCTTAAGTTCGAAAGGCATTACTCTATAGCAGTAGGTCCCCCATGGTGTGGTGAATGTCGTCTTCTCTCGATCTTCCAATGCCATTAGAATCTGATTGTACCCTGAGAAACCATCCATGAATGACAGTAGCTCATGTCCTGCAGTGTTATCTACCAAGACATCAATATGGGGAAGCGGTAACTCTTCCTTTGGACTGGCTTTGTTTAGATCACGGAAGTCGACACACACTCGAACTTTTCCATCTTTCTTGGGGACTGACACGATGTTAGCAACCCATTCTGGATACTCTGTAACAATGATGAACCCTACTCTGAACTATTTTTCTACTTCTTCTTTGACCTTGAGTGCCCACTTTGGCCTCATGCGCCTTAGTTTCTGCTTGACAGGTTTAGAATTGGGAAGGAGAGGAATACGATGTTGGACAATGTCGGGATTGACCCCAGGCATGTCCTCATAAGACCAAGCAAAAACATCTTTGAACTCTTTTAGCAAGAGAGTCAATTTTTCTTTCTCTTCTTTATTAAGTGTTGAGCCAATTTGCACAATTTGTGGATTATCTTTTTCACCTAGGTTAATCGACAAAGTATCTTCGATTATTTCACAAGCAGGTATTTTTTCAATTAGTTGCTTTAGTTCGATTTGGAGATCCTCAGAGGGATCTGTGCATTCACAAGTATTAGACACAGAGGAGTAAGCAGAATTGTCTTTCATTTCATTCATAACAGGTACAGCGATTACATCAGACAGTGGTGGGCTTATAACAGCCGAATTTGGTATAGACTCGATAATTGGAAGTACAAACTCCGGGGGAA
Organism: Hydrangea macrophylla; assembly: GCA_033977485.1. NCBI lineage: Eukaryota > Viridiplantae > Streptophyta > Magnoliopsida > Cornales > Hydrangeaceae > Hydrangea > Hydrangea macrophylla. The sequence goes on from CM066995.1 coordinate 43,265,451, forward strand.
TAGGGGATGGAGAGACACAAATAGATGACTCTACAGCCTGGTTGCTCAGACCCTCCTCAGTTGGTGTAATCTGATCATCTTGGCTCTTGGCCCTCTTTCCTTCCTTTTCTTTAGCAACTTTTTCCCACATCTTCTTGATAGTTTTAGTGTCCAGATACTTCAACTAGTCTTCCTCTGGGGTTTTCACAACTTCTTCCACATAGAACGGATCTTGATAGGGAGGCCTTTCACAATCAGCAAGATTTCAAACCCAGGGTGCCTTTTTTCGGTGGTCTGATGGATCCAACATTTAGGGAACCCAAAATAGGGGAAATTATGCCCTTCTTTGATGAATTGCCCGTTCAAGGTCTTGTGGTATAGTGGGAGACTCTTCACTCTCTTCTTCCATGGCTTTGAAGCTCGATGTCTTCTTCAGTAAGCTTGTACCCTAATCCGAACATACCTTTTTATCCTTTGATCTGAGGGAACTCATGGATCCCTTATTGACGTCGGCTCAATCCTATTTCAGGGAAGTAGTCCATTTTGCAGATGATATTGACAATCGTGGAGTGGATCTCGGGGAAACCGTCTCCATCTCTAATCATGTGGATCTTTTCCATGAAGAAACCTCCGATTTCCCCTTCTTCTAGTGTAGGTATTTGGATTTTAAAGACAGGAGCATAGCTTAGAGAGGCTTCATTTCCCCAACTATTGCCAAATATGATCTTCACCTCTTTCTCATGAATGTACTTGATCATTTGGTGCACAGTGGATGGCACAGCTTTGTTGACATGTAGCCAGGGCCTCCCAATTAGTAAATTGAATGAGGCAGGTATATCCATGACTTGAAAGAGTTCAGTGCAAACCAAAGATGCTACTCAAATTTGGAGAGAGACAGTCCCCATCATGGTTGTCTTGGTGTTATCGTAAGCCCTCACGGATTGCACAGATGGATTGATGTCTAGGATGTTGACCCCTAAGGCAATGGCAGTTCTTAGAGCACAAACATTTAAGGTGGAGCCTGTATCGACCAGACAGAATGGCACTTGCTACCCCTTGCACCCAACAGTGATGTATAAAGCTTTGTTATGTGCAGATCCTTTCGGTGGTAGGTCCTCGTCAGAGAAGGTGATGACAGGATCATGGGTGAGTGTATTTAAGAAAGCCACCATATTTTCTGATGCAGCGTCAATAGGGACCTAACGGCCTGCCTATGCTTATACGATGTTACCATGATGTCCCACATTGAAAGATGCGCTTGAGTTTTCTTCAATTTCTTTATCAACTCATTGTCCTCTTCGATGACCTCATCCATTTTTCCTTTTCCCTTGTCCCTGACTAGTCCTTTCTTGATGATTTTCGCAGCAGGTTATGGAGGCTAATAATAACGGCCTAATCTCGACATGAACAGGTCCTTCTGTAGTCCTATCTTCTTTGAACCACTCGCAGCCTGTTCCTACAAATGGTTTCTCTGGCTCGTTCCAGATGGAGGCATCGCTTTCTTTGTTAGGATCATACCATTTGAGGTCCACTGCTCCTAGATCATGTTCCTCCAGGAAGAACAAATCTCGTTCATCATCTAGTTTTTGCTGCAATTCCTTTTTCTCTCCTTTAATCAGATGGACTCCCGCAAAATCTGGGATATCAATGAGGGATAAGGAAAGTCCGAAGGGGATGATATAGGTGGTAGGGTTGAAGGGTATGGGGTTGGATTCAATGAGGATGATATTTTGATGGTTTGGTAGGGAGTTTTGAGTGCCATGGGGTTGTTTGGGAGGTGGCTCAATAATATTCTGGTCAATGAGGTCTTGGATATCATAGCGGAGGCACATGCAATCATCGGTGTTGTGGCTAGGGGCTTGGTGGTAGGTGCAATTCTTGGACATGTCACAACTTGGTAGTGGTGGGGTATTTTGAGGTTAGAGCAATTGGAGGTTGCCCTTTTTGAGGAGGCGATCTATGGCTGAGGAGAGGAAGATTTCTAGCTTGGCGAAATTGCGAGGAGGCTTTTTCTGGAAAGGGCGATTGGAGGATTTTGCTTGGTTGGAGGGTTGGTACGGCCTAGGAGGGTACGCCATGGTTTGACTTGTAACTCCCTATACTTTTATTTTCTTTAATAAATGAGTATTTTGTTTTATTTCTATTAATAAATATTGTACTTGGGGGTCAAACCGTAATTTTCATAAATATAGAAAATACTTCCAATGGATTTGAAAGTGTATCTATACTTTTTAAACAACTAGGAATTTAATTCCTACGTTAACATAACCTTCTGTATTTTTATTTCAACCGAACAATACCAGTTTTAATTTTAATCTGCGTTTATGCCGCGTCTTTGGTGTGGGAGCACGTGAGCTCAACCACACCGGGCGAAATCCGTCGTATTCATGGAGCCTACACATTTTCTCAATATATATGTATACAACTCTCACAGTTCACTCATATCTCTCGCACAAACTCTCTGTCTCTCAATTCATTCTCATTCTCTCTTGCTCTCTCTCTCTCTCTCTTTAGAACATAACACACACACACACACCGAGATTATATATATGTATACACATAGTTAGTCATATATATATATCAAGATCAAGAGAGACAACGGAGGAGTAAAATTCAAAACGGCGGAATTGACGGCGTAAATTCTCAGTCTAATCCCTCAGTGAGAATTATAAACTCACTCCCAATGATATATATGTATATTTCTGTATGGATAGAGGTGTATATATATGTGTATATAGATACATCATTGATGAGCTTGAAAAAGGATTTTTATGAAACTAAACCAAAATAATTTCTGTAAGTTGGGAATGAAAGATCTTAGATCCAATAAGCTATGGTTCAAATACTACGAAGTAATTCATCCGTATCGCGACGTATCGTTGATTTAAAGTTTTTTCACCTCTCGGTTTTACGTGAAATCCAAGAGCTACGATTGAAATTAGTTAAAACCGGTCACATATTTGTAATCCTTGCAGAAAAAATGAAGAAATCCATATATTACATGTCTTGGTTGAGGCAGAATTCACAAATGGGTCAAAAATAGGCTTTATATTCATAACAGGAGAGAAACTGCTGATACCAATCGATTGGCATGATTACCAATTGATTGGCATGATTACCAATCGATTGGAATGTAAACTAATCGATTGGCATGTAGACCAATCGATTGGCATGTTTCAACAATGATGACTTTTATAAAAACTGTCATAACTTCCTCCAGAAAACTCAAAAATGCGCACCGTTTGAATCATTGGAAACTAGACTCAAAGACCTTTCATTTGATATGTAATTCATCCAAAAAAAAGTTATAACTCATTTTTAAGGGCAATGCTTCAAAGTGGACCTGCTTGTGTACTAGTAGCTGTAAAAGCGTATTAAAGTAGTTTTTGATGAATTTACCTGTTGTTTCATATATGACTTGATAATTTAGATCGTGGGTGCTAACTCAATGATTCTAAGTAGATTGTATCTTGTTAATATAGAAAAATAAAAAGACTTGATTTTCTCGTACGTTTGTTTGGTGTTACAATTTCATGGACATTGACATGCATGATAGGGTTGAGGTGGAGTCGACATGCATAGTATGTGAGAAAAGTATGAAAAGAGTAAAAGGGATTGTGTATTAGTACGGGTTGCCTCCATTGACACTCCCTAATACCCGAGTTTCGGATACTGATCGAGGTAATCTGTGGTATGCCGTGGTGGTACTATAGTATGATGCCATAGGTTGAGGTAGTGGATATCGTGAAGTTGTGATTTTAGGGTACCTTTTTAATATGATGGTGGGAAATTGTACACTTCCTGGCACCCGTGGTAGTGCTATAGTGTGACACCTCCATGGACACTCCTTGGTATCCGAGTTCCGGATACTGATCGAGGTAATCTCTGGTATGCCGTGGTGGTACTATAGTGTGATGCTATGGATCGAGGTTGATTGGACATTCCCCGGTACCCGTTGTACTATAGTGTGCCTACTTGAGTAATTTTAACGTACTGGAACGAGGGAGTTTTGGACAAGGTTACCTTGTGTGTGGTTGAGAGAAAAGAGTCAGTAAGATGAGATATGACATTGCTCATGCACTGTCTCATATTTATTGCTTACTACATCCCCACAATGACTTATGTTGAAGTTGGAACCTTGAATTATTGCTTTTATAGTTTAAATTGTACCATTATTGATATGCTTATATATACATTGCGAGTACATGTTTATTTTGCTCACCAACTTGCATAAGCTGACGGTGTTGATGCGTCCTGGACTCTATGTCCAGATTTTCCAAGTCGGGAGTAGCCAGAGTATTTTGACTATGCTATTTAGAGTCAGGAGACTTTCTAGGAGGGCTAATTATATTCCTTATGTCTTTTTATTTTAGAGATGTAATGAACACTTTATTAGATATTTGTATAAGGGTGGTTTGTGCTATAAGACTTGAACTGATGTAGTAGTTTAGTAAGTTCTAAATTCGGAGCTTATGTTTATTTTGTATCCTTCTCTTTAGAAATACTTTTAAGTTATCTGTTGCAGGGACAATTGGTCATTCCCACTTGTCACGACCTACGAGTCCATAAAGGAAATTAAATGCTTTACTAAATTATGCAACGTCAGAGCATGACAGGCTTTTTGGTATCCGAGCCAGGTTATGGCTCGACCAATTATCCAAGACACATAGAATCTTTTGTTAAGATAGCATTAAGATAAGATAGTTTAACATCATTCTGTATTTTGTTGCTTTCGATTGTTGTGAACATTCTTTTACATCTGGAGATTGACTGAATTTTGTTAATCGATTAATAGGCACCTTTCTCTTGAAGTATGGCTGGAAGGAATCTCAGGCCTCGTCCCGTTGCTATTGAAGCTGCACCCCCGGTAGTAGATCCAACCGGGATGTTTGAGGTTTTGTTAGAAGGTTGGAGAGGACAGTGATCAGAACTTAGGGAAAAATAATCAGAATGGGAATCATAACGGGAATGAGAGGCGAGCCCACCGCCTGGGGACAAGCTTTTCAAAGAATTTTGTGCACTGTGGCTAGAATATTTTGCTTGGACTAATGAACCCTGGCAAGCGGAAGAATGGCTACGGTAGATGGAGCGTATCTTTGAGACCATAAAGTGCACAAATCTGGAAAAGAAGCGCCTGTCTATCTTTCAGCTGTCATATGCAGCGGTTGATTGGTGGGATGCTGAAAAGGCAACTATTGGAGAAGAAGCTGCAAGGGGAATGCCCTGGGTGGTGTTCAAGGAAAGATTTCTCGAGAAGTATTTCCCTAAAGAAGAGAAGGACAAGGGAGAGAAAGAGTTCATGGAATTAGCACAAGGAAATCTGACTGTCCATGAGTACACTACTCAATTTGAACGGTTGTCCCACTTTGCTCAACATATGGTGGACATATCCAAGAAGAAAATCAAGAAGTATCACCAGGGTCTCAACTTGTCTCTCCGACATCTAAGTATGGGGCACCTGAACCAGTCGTTTGAAGCTCTAATGAGGTTGGCTACATGACTGTAAAATGATGGTTGCCAGAATTCAAAACCATTTGGGAATCAACTCCTGCAGAAAGGCTATCCTAGACAGAAATCGGTGTACCATCAGGGACAGAAATGGACTTGGGACGGAGGGAAGAAACCTCAACAGACATAAGCAGTATAGCAGTATCCGCCTCGAGCGATAGAAGGGAACAACAACGATAACTGCTACAATTGTGGTATCCTTGGCCACCGAGCTCGAGAATGTAAAGCACCGAGATGTTTTGATCGCCCAGGAGTTGTGTGCTATAATTGCGGCATACCGGGTCACATAAGTAAGGACTGTAGAGCCCTTAGAAAAGGTAACTACGGTCAGCAAGGATAGGCATGCCTGAATGTTGTTATCCCCGAGGCTGTAGGTTATGAGGAAATAGGGTATGAAGAAGGTACTTATGAGGAGGGACTGCCCGAACAACGAATAGTGGAAGGTACTCTAAACTTATTTAATTCTCATGTTAAAGTTTTATTTGACACGGGTGCTACACACTCATTCATATCGATTAAGATTGTTCAAAAATTGGGTATGGTACCACAACATTTAGAGGAAGCTTTGAGTGCTGTCTCACCTCTTGGGACCACAGTCAAGTTATTATATGTGTGTAAGAATTGTCCTCTAAGGTTAGGAGACCATGAACTTTTGGCAAGATTGGTGGTTCTGTCGATGAAGGAGTTCCATATACTCCTAGGAATGGATTGGCTCGAGAAGAATCATGCGAGACTAGATTATGGAAGGAAGAGGATTATATTTGCAGATAATGGGAATCAACCCTTTGATTTCCAATGTAATCCTTTGGGTGATATGTTCCTTACCAGATGCCTAGCAAACGTCAAGTTGCCAGTACAGAAGTGACGACGTCATCTATACCGGTGATCAAAGAGTTTGAGGAAGTATTCCGAGATATCTCTGGATTACCACCTGAGAGGGACATAGAATTCTGTATGGAATTGGTGCCAGGCACTCGACCTATAACCAAAGTTCCCTACAGGATGGGCCCTACCAAACTACTGGAACTAAAGGAACAACTTCAAGAACTTGAGAAGTTGGGTTTTGTTCGTCCAAGTACTTCACCATGGGGAGCACCAGTGTTATTCGTGAAGAAGAAGGACAGAACTATGCGATTGTGTATTGACTACCGTGAACTGAATAAGGTTACTATCAAGAATAAGTATCCTTTACTTCGGATAGACGATCTGTTTGATCAATTGCAAGGAGCCACGACCTTTTCCAAGATAGATCTATGGTCGGGGTATCACCAATTAAGGGTACGAAAGGAAGACATATCTAAGACTGCTTTCAGGATGAGGTAAGGACACTATGAGTTCTTAGTGATGCCGTTTAGGATGATGAATGCTCCAGCTATGTTTATGGACTCGATGAACAGAGAATTCAAGCCCTACTTGGATCAATTCATTATTGTCTTTATTGACGATATTTTAATCTATTCCAAGTCAGAGGAAGAGCATGAACAACATCTACGGATCGCGTTGCAGACTCTCAAGGATCACCGCCTGTATGCTAAATTCTGCAAGTGTGAATTCTAGCTTTAAGAAGTTAAGTTTCTCGGATATGTGATCTCTCAACAAGGATCGAGGTTGACTCATCAAAGATCGATGCATTTGCGAATTGGACTCGGCTGACCAATGCTATCGAAGTCAGAAATTTTCTAGGACTCACTAGTTATTATCGGAGATTTGTAGAGGTATTCTCAAAGATGGCAGTCCTATTAACTGGTTTGACTAAGAAAGATTTGAAGTTTGAATGGGCAGATAAGCATAAACGCGCTTTTGTGGAGTTGAAAGAGAGACTGACAACAGCGCCAGTACTTGCGATACCCAAGGATGGTGAGAAGTTCACTATTTTCAGTGACGCCTCTTATCAAGGGCTGGGATGTGTCCTTATGTAAGAAGGAAAGGTTATCGCCTATGGTTCAAGGCAGTTGAAGCCAAATGAATTGAATCACCTAACTCATGATTTGGAACTGGCAGCAATCATGTTTGCGCTCAAGATCTGGAGACACTACCTCTATGGGGATAAGTTTGATTTATTCTCAGACCACAAGAGCCTCAAGTATTTGTTTACTCAGAAAGAGCTGAACATGAGGCAACGTCGATGGATGGAACTGATTAAGGACTATGACTTTACATTGGAGTACCACCCTGGTAAGGCTAATTTAGTCGCTGATGCCCTATGTTGAAAACCTCAAGGAATGATTACTTTATTGATGGTAAGGGAATGGAAGGCTTTAGAGATAATCGCAGAATTTGATATGTAAATTTCTGAAGGTAGTGATGGGCAACACTTTGGGTGCCTCATGGTGCAACCAACACTTGTGAGTCAAATTATCGAGGCCCAAAAGGGAGATGAGAAATTTGAAGTATGGTTCATCAAGATGTCAGAAAAGGACCCTACAGAATGGAAGGTTGGGACCGATGGAGGATACCGATGTCGAGACAGATTATGTGTGCCAGATTCAAGGGATTTAAGAAAAGATATTCTCGAAGAAGCACATAAGTCGAGGCTGACAGTACACCCAGGAGGAACAAAGATGTATAAGGATCTGAAGAGAAACTTTTGGTGGGAAGGAGTGAAAAGAGAAGTAGCCAAGTTCGTGTCTAAATGTTTGACTTGTCAACTGTGAAGGCCGAACATCAGAGACCATCGGGATTGTTGCAACCCTTACCTGTTCCACGATGGAAGTGGGAACACATAACTATGAATTTCGTAGTTGGACTACCTCGGTCACAATAGAACCATGGCGCGATTTGGATAATTGTGGATCGTCTGACGAAGTCCGCACATTTCATCACGTATAATATGACTTACCCAGTAGAAAGGATGAGTTGAATGTACCTACAACAAGTGGTACAAATGCACGGTGTACCTGGGTCTATTGTATTAGACCGTGATGCACGCTTTACTTTGGGGTTTTGGAAAGTCTGCAGAAGGCTATGGGAACTTCGCTCAAGATGAGTACTGCTTTCCACCCTCAAACCAATGGGAAGACCGAGCATGTTAATCATATTATGGAAGATATACTCAGGGCTTGTGCAATTGACTTTGAGGAGTCTTGGGAGACGCACTTGCCGTTGGTCGAATTTACGTATAACAACAGCTATCACTCGAGTATTGGGATGGCGCCATTTGAAGTCTTGTATGGACGGCAATCTCGCTCTTTGTTGTGCTGGGCTGAAGTGGGAGACACAGAACTTTTGGGACCAGATTTGGTGAGAGAAACCAATGAAAAGGTTTCACTGGTCAAGGAAAGAATGAAAGCTGCACAGAGTAGGCATAAGAGTTATGCGAATCGACGTCGAAAGGATATGGAGTTCAGTATTGGAGATCACGTACTCCTTAAGGTTTCACCTGTACGGCGAATAGTACGTTTTGGTCAGAAAAGAGGGAAGTTGGCACCTCATTTCATCGGACCGTTCGAGGTACTGGAACGTGTTGGGAAAGAGGCGTATCGGCTCGCGTTGCCACCAAAGATATCTGGCATTCACAATGTATTCCATGTCAGTATATTAAGGAAATACATACGGGAACCCTCACATGTAGAAAATTTTTATGATATTGAGACGAGTCAGAATGTTGTCTACAAGGACAGACCCGTGAGGATTCTTGACCAGAGTATCAAAAGGCTAAGGAAAAGGGACGTTCCTTTGGTTAAGGTCCAGTGGAGGCATCATGACGAGGGAGAAGCGTCGCGGGAGTTAGAGTTAGACATGAGGACTAGATACCCCTAGTTGTTTTAGGATTAGTTAGCTTAGATTTCGGGGTGAAATCTCTGTTAAGGTGGGTACAGTGTAACACCCTGTACTTTTATTTTCTTTAATAAATGAGTATTTTGTTTTATTTCTATTAATAAATATTGTACTTGGGATCAAACCATAATTTTCATAAATATAGAAAATACTTTCAATGGATTTGAAACTGTATCTATACTTTTTAAACAACTGGGAAATTAATTCCTACATTAACATAACTTTCTGCATTTTTATTTCAACCGGATAATACTAGTTTTCATTTTAATCTGCGTTTATGCTGCATCCTTGGTGTGGGAGCACATGAGCTCAACCACACCGGGCAAAATCCGCCGTTTGCTTGTAGCCTACACATTTTCTCAGTATATATGTATACAACTCTCACAGTTCACTCATCTCTCTCGCACAAACTCTCTGTCTCTCAATTCATTCTCATTCTCTATTGCTCTCTCTCTCTCTCTCTCTCTCTCTCTCAAGAACATAACACACACACATACACACCCAGATTATATACATGTATACACATAGTTAGTCATATATATATCAAGATCAAGAGAGAGAACGGAGGAGTAAAATTCAAAATGGTGGAATTGACGGCGGAAATTCTCAGTCTAATCCCTCAATGAGTATTATAAACTCACTCCCAATGATATATATGTATATTTCTATATGGATAGAGGTGTATATGTGTGTATATATATACCATTGATGAGCTTGAAAATGGGTTTTTATGAAACTAAACCAAAATCATTTCTGTAAGTTGGGAATGAAAGATCTTAGTCCTAATAAGTTGTGGTTCGAATCCTACGAAGTAATTCATCCGTATCACGATGTATCATTGATTTAAAGTTTTGCCAACTCTCGGTTTTACAAGAAATCCGAGAGCTACGATTGAAAATAGTTAAAACCGATCACGTATTTGTAATCCTTGCGGAAAAATAAAGAAATCCATATATTACATGTCTTGGTTGAGACATAATTCAGAAATGGGTCAAAAATAGGCTTTAAATTTGTAACAGAGGAGAAACTATTGATACCAATCGATTGGCATGATTACCAATCGATTGGCATGTATACCAATCGATTGGCATGTTTCAAAACTGACAATTTTTACTAAAACTGTCATAACTTCCTCTAGAAAACTCAAAAACGCGCACCGTTTGAAGCATTGGAAACTAGACTCAAAGACATTTCATTTGATATGTAATTCATCCACAAAAATTATAACTCATTTTTAAGGGAATTGCTTCAAAGTGGACCTGCTTATGTATTAGTAGCTGTAAAAGCGTATTAAAGTAGTTTTTGATGAATTTACCTGTTGTTTCATATATGACTTGATAATTTAGATTGTCGGTGCTAACTCAATGATTCTAAGTACATTTTACCTTGTTAATAAAGAAAAATAAAAAGACTTGATTTTCTCGTACGTTTGTTTGGTGTTACAATTTCATGGACATTGACATGCATGATAGGGTCGTGGTGGAGTCGACATGCATAGTATGTGAAAAAAGTGTGAAAAGAGTAAAAGGGATTGTGTATTAGTATGGGATGCCTCCATGGACACTCTCTAATACCCGAGTTCCGGATACTGATCGAGGTTATCTCTGGTATGCCGTGGTGGTATTATAGTGACACTCCCTAGTACCCGAGTTTCGGATACTGAGCGAGGTAATCTCTGGTATGCCGTGGTGGTACTATAGTGTGATGCCATGGGTTGAGGCAGTGGATATCGTGAAGTTGTGATTTTAGGGTACCTTTTTAATATGACGGTAGTAAATTGGACACTCCCTGGCACCCGTGGTAGTGCTATAATGTGACGCCTCCATGGACACTCCTTGGTACCCGAGTTCCGGATACTGATCGAGGTAATCTCTAGTATGCCGTGGTGGTACTATAGTATGATGTCGTGGATCGATGCTGATTGGACATTCCCTGGTACCAGTTGTACTATAGTGTGGCTGCTCGAGTAATTTCATGGTACTAGAACGCGGGAGTTTTGGACGAGGTGACCTTGTGTGTGGTCGAGAAAAGAGTCAGTAAGATGAGATATAAAATTGTTCATGCATGGTCTCATATTTATTGCTTACTACATCCCCACGTGACTTATGTTGAAGTTTGAACCTTTAATTATTGCTTTTACAGTTCAAATTGTACCATTATTGATATGCTTATAAACATTGCGAGTACATGTTTATTTTGCTCACCAGCTTGCATAAGCTAACGGTGTTGATGCGTCCTGGACTCTATGTCCAGATTTTCCAAGTCAGGAGCAGCCAGAGTATTTTGACTATGTTACTTAGAGTCAGGAGACTTTCCAGGAGGGCTAATTATATTCCTTATGTCTTTTTATTTTGGAGATGTAATAAACACTTTATTAGATATTTGTATAAGGGCGGTTTGTGCCATAAGACTTGAACTGATATAATAGTTATGTAAGTTTTAAATTCGGAGCTAGCTTATGTTTATTTAGTATCATTCTCTTTAGAAATGCTTTTAAGTTTTCTGTTGCAGGGACAATTGGTCATTCTCACTTGTCACGACCTACAAGTCCGTAAAGGAAATTAAATGATTTCCTGAATTATGCAATGTCGGGGCGTGACATGACTGATAAGGGCATTGACATCCAAAGAGTTGCGGGAGTAGCTGGGCCTTTTTGACTGACTCGGAGGCTCTTCCTTCTTAATTTTACCTTCCCTGATGGCATCTTCAATTCGAGTCCCGACTTCAAATAACTCCTCAAAGGTAGAGATGGATTGATAGAACAGTTTCTCATGGTAGAGCGGTTACAGATTTTGGATTAATATTCTCACTTGCTCCTTCTCAGCTGGCCGGTGGGTCATTTGGGCCACTTTATTCCTCCATCTGCTCAGAAACGCAGCGAAAGATTCTTTGTTGTTCTGCCGAGTAGTTTCCAAATCCCTGATTGTGATATCCAGCTCTTGATTGTAAGAATAGTGATCGACGAATACTCGAATGATGTCTTCCCATGCCCGAGTTTTTGAAGCTTCTAAAGTAAGGAACCACGACAGTGCAGACTTTGCGAGAGTTTGTGAGTTACTTAAAGACCAAGTGGCGACTCTGCATCTATTTTTAACAGACTTTTTCTTTTCTTCAAATCAAATTCGATTTCAAAACTAAAGGAAAATCAATTTCGAAATTCCGAAAACAAAATAACGGGGGTGGATTCCCAGATTCCACGTGTCCACAATCTGGCGACTCTGCTGGGGATAATTTTATTTTCAAAACAAAATAATACAGAGATTTGACTCATAAGAAGTGTAATAACCTGCATTTTCATTTCATATTTAAATTTAATTGTATTGTTTACTTCTATTTTTGATTTCAATTCTCATGTGTTAAAAATCTGTGATTGGCCTATTTTATCATACATTGAAATTCTGATTGGAATTAAAACTGCAATTTTATAAAATTTAGCAACACCTGTGTTAGAATTCAAATCTGTATTTCAAAACGGTGGAAATGTACTCTTTTAATTCAAGCTGTATTTTTATGAAACCAGAAAATCACTTCTTACACTAAAATGAAATTCCTGTATTTTTGTGGTAACCACCGCGCCCCGAAAATACCAGTTTATGTTCAAAACTGTCCACGCTATGATAATCTTGCACAGCTTTTGGACATGACGTAAAGTATGACATGACTTGTACTTTATTTCTATTAATGGAAACTCATCATTTGCTTAAGCCTTGTTTGGCAATGCCTTGTGTGAGTGTGTTATCTTTAGGCCACAAGCTTATTTCCCAAACACATCTACATTGCCCCCTACTAACCTATGGTTACCTCTTCTAAATCTGTAGAGTTATAAACCATCAGCTTGTATATACGTATGTATCTGTGTTATGCATTCTAATTAGAAATCAATTTGTGGAGTGAAGAGTACACAACTTGGCCTCCAAGTTGTATCTTGTGGTGTCTATTTATACACCTTTTATACACACACAACACACAATCTGTAAGAACTTGAGAGAGAACACAGAGAGCTTGAGAGAGGTTCACAGAGAATTTCAGAAATCATTTTAGAGAGAGAGAGTTCAAGACTTCCATAGCCAAGCTTTGATTGATTCTTGTATTTCTATTTCTTTCTCAACAAATCCTTCTATCTATATCACAGTGAGTATTACTAACTCACTAAGAATGTAATTACATGTCTATTTACTGTGTGTTTGTTTAATTTTGTAAAACACCATGGTTGATTCACGTATGAATTCCATGGCTTGAAAATCAAGATTTCTCAATCTTAACCAAAATCTGTTTTTAGAGATGATTATGAAAGATCTTACATCATATATGCTATGTTTAGAGTTATAGAGCCTAATTCATTCATATGAAAAAGTATATTAGAAAATAAGTTTTGACATGTTTTAGTTTTTCATAAAATTGGAGAGTTATAGATTGATTCATGATAAATTGATAATGGATTCTTAATCCTTGTGAAAAACCAAAGAGAATCATATACTATAAGGCCTAGTAACTCACAGAATGGAAATGGGTCAATTTAGACCCTGTTTTGCTGAAACAGGGTATTCTCCACGAAGAAGATGAAGCCTCAGCTTCATCTCGCGCCACGATCGCGCGCGCGAGGAATCGCGCGAGCGGCCCGCGCGAGCGACCCGCGCGCGCGAGGTATGCTTCCCCAGGCAGAAAGGAAAGTTTATATATATAAATGAAAAATTGGCTGGTCGCGCGAGCGAGGGTCGCGCGAGAACCCCTTCGCGCGAGCTATCCGCGCGCGCGACTTTGGCTTTCTCAGGCAGACAGAAAAGTTATATTATAAAAAGGAAAATGGGCGTATCGCGCGAGCGGCCAGCGCAAGCGATCTTTCGCGCGAGCGGCCCGCGCGCGCGAGGTTTGGCAGTTTCTGTTTTTGTCTGTTTTGTGTTTAAGGCCTGTTTGGTTCAACTTTTAGTATTGTTAAGGTTCTGTTTGGGATATTTAGTAAATCAGAACTCTATTTGGTTATGTTTTGAATGATTGAAACATTATATTGCAAGGTATCAATCCCCGTACGCGTGTTGTTCCTTTAATTCAGTGTTTTGCTTAAGTTCATGTGCATGTCATTCATATGGGGTCAGTGGTACATGCATATGGGTGTCAGTCTGTGTGGAAAAGGGTAATGGTAGTGTGGAAAGAGTATGAGTCTGAGTTTGTGGTTGTAGTTTGTGGTTGTGGTTGTAGTTGTGGTTGTGGTTGTGGTTGTGGTTGTGGTTGAGTTTGTGGAGAGGGTATCTTTGAAATGCGACGGTGGCAAATATGGACACTCCCTGACGCCCATGGAAGCGTTAAAGTGTGTGACGCCGAACTCGGACATTCCCTGGCACCCATGGTAGTGCTAAAGTGTGGCCTACGGACACTCCCTGATAACTCGAGTCTGGATACTGTGTGAGGGGTTGCCCCGGTATTTGCATGGAGGTTAGGGTATTCAAAGTGTGAGGCATTGGACACTCCCTGGTACCTCGGACCAAAGTGTGAGGCAAACTGGACACTCCCTGGCGCCCCGTTGCTAAAGTGTGGCTATCTTAGTGTTTCAAAGATACCAGGAGTAGGATAGGGGGTTGTTGTGGCTGTCGAGAGAAAAGAGTCGGCAAGATGAGTGTGGTGCATTGTCTCATACACGAGTAACTGTTTTTATGAATGAACGACTTTTATTATATTCCTTGTGGTTTTATAAAATAAATTCTTTCTGCGATTTAATGATGGATTTCGTAATTCAATAATGGAAAAAGGTAAATTGGTATGTTTTACATTCAAATTCATGTTTTTAATACTCACCAGCTTCTTGAAGCTGACGACGTTGATGCGTCCTGGACATTCGTGTTCAGGCTTTTCAGGTTATGATCAGGAAGGATCTTATGACTATGCTAATTGAGAATGGCTGCTTTCGGAATGAGGAAACTGTTTAATGATATATGTTTTTAATTACATGTTTTAAGTTATGGGCCATTTTGTAATAAGGATGACTGTAACAGACTTTAAGCTATTGTTTTGTTCCAAGGCGGTCTGTGCCTTTAGATGACCCGTGCTGTAATATTGTTTAAGTTAGTAATATTTTTGTAAGCCTTGATTGCTTTACTCTGATTATTATGTTTTGTTGTTCGACGTTTGGGACGGAATCGATCCTTCAAACTGTCGCGACCTACGGGTCCATAAAGGAAATTAAACGCTTTCCTTATTTATGCTACGTCGGGGCGTGACAAGAAGCATCCATAAAATCATCTTTTTACTGTGTCTGGTTTACCGCATTGTACTCCTGCACTTCCCCCTCTGACTGTGTCTGAAATACGGCGTTGACATTGTTTAGGTCTTGCTGTGCCAGGGCACAAGTGACCGTTGATATTGTACCTTCCAAGGTATATCAAAAAGAGTAAAAACATTTGCACTGTCTCCCTGACGGTATATTGGAACTCTCATCAACGGACCCTCTTTGACTAAACCCAGCCTTTGTATATAGATTCTTGTAGACCTTTTATAGGACTGTTCATTTATCTTTTCAGATAGGACAATGTGATATAACTACTATATGCCCTGACGGGATTACCTGCGCGGTGTAGACGCTTATGTGGCATGAGGCAGAAGTAATCACTCACATGTGATCACATTGAATTGACATGCCTAGGCACCATGACAAGGATGTCTGTTCCACGTTCGCAAAGATATACACCGCAAACCTTGTTTGTTGGTCTAAAGACATAGGAGTATGAAAACTTGCTAGACAGTATGATCACCGTCATCACCTGCTTCCGTTATATAACCAGTTTCTCCCAGAAACTCTGTCCAGATATCCCAGATATAACCAGTTTCTCCCAGAAACTCTGTCCAGATATCCCTAGATATAACTAGTTTCTCCCAGAAACTCTATCCAGATATCCCAGATATAGCCAGTTCCTCCCAGAAACTCTGTCCAGATATCCCAAATATAACCAGTTTCTTCCAGAAACTCTGTCCAGATATCCCAGATATAACTAGTCTCTCCCAGAAACTCTGTCCACATATCCCAGATATAACTAGTTTCTCCCAGAAACTCTGCCCAGATATCCTGGAAGCCCCTGTTATCCCCTGGTGATCATGCTGGAAAGTAAAGTTAGCACACCCTGTATGACTAGGACCATACTCGTTTAACTGCTATCTGCTAGAAGTAGGGGCATCATATAGATTAGGGCTTACATCCGCATGCTTTTCTCATTTGCATGCACCATTCCTATCAGTCTGCACGCATTATTTCAGCCACTCTATACACAAGTCAGTCCACGTTTGTTAACGTCACTATCACTGTCTGTCTAAAGTCATCACTATCAGAATCTGATACAAATCCTCTCAAATCTGTAGGACCACTATAGATTCTCAAGGTCAACAGCTGGGATCTTTATCTTGGGTCAAAAATTCAGATAATCGTTTAGTCAGAATCAGCCTGACAAGTTATTTCAGCATGAATTAGGAAGAGTTGGAAAACAAGGTCATTGAATTAGGAGTCACCATAAGCCAGTAGTCCAACAGCTTGGCCCAAGTCTTGAAGTTTATGGAAGAATTGAAACAGTAACAGCCACAGTACCCACCTGGGTTCCCACCACCACCGGGATTCATGCCACCACCACTGGGGTTTATACCACCTCCCATCGTTGTACATGAGAATAATGGGGAAGAAGATTGGTTTCAAGGGATCCTACCGCCTGTATATGAGAAAAAGTTCCAAGAGAAAATGGATAAGGTTGACAAGCTAGAAAGCGTATTAAGGAAAAGCAAAGGGGTTGATGACTACATGCTAGACCTAAAAGGGCTTTTTGAGCCTGTTAAGCTAAAACTGCTAGAAAACTTCAAGATGCCTGCTGTAGACATCCCATTTTGTCGGCTATCAGATTTAGGAGACCCATAGCTTGGTGGTTCACAATGATCGAAAAAGACTCAAAAAGGACTCCTGGAAGTTAGTTCTATTTCTCAAAATGCTCAGAATGACCAAAATGCCCCTGAAAGCCCAAAAACTCCCAGATTTGGTCCCGAAGTTCTGGAAACATGCTATGTCGTAAGGAAAATGATAAAATGATTTTTTAAGCGAAATCGGATGAAATCGTCAGCTCCCAGAGACCCCCGAAAGTCCCGGAAGTTCCCGGAAAGTCCCCGTTGACCGGTTTGACCAAGGTTTGACCAAGTTTGACCAAGGTTTGACCAAGTTTGACCGAAATCATCTGGATTCACCAGAATCGTGCAGAAAGTATTAAAATGAGTTTTAAAAGGAGATCGCGTGAAAACGTCAACTCTTGGGAACTCCCAGAGGTTCCCAGAACTTCCCGGGAATCCCAGGTTTGACAAGTTTGACCAAGATTTGACTTTGAAACTGGGGTACCGAAATAATTTGCAAATATTTTTCATGGATACTAGAGGTCAATAGCTTTCTGACGGTATATCGCACATAATTTCTGGATTTAAAACGAATTTATTATGAATTTCCAAAGCCGAAAAAGGCGATCAAATCAGCTTTTATCGCGAATACCGCAAACCTTTTCAAAGTGACCTATCCCCGAACTATTTTTTATGTAAAGTAGACTCCATTACCTTTCCAACGGTATATCACAACCTCAATTTGGAGTTCGTATGCATTTTCTGTGAATTTCGGACGAAATAGGGCCTTTTCGCGAATACCGGAACCTGCCGCCGCGGCACTCAACCCTCGCAGAGTCCATTTTTGTAATTTTTTTGGGGGTCCAATTTGATTAACTGAAAGTCAAAACGACATAGTTTTGTATTCACAGTTGTTTGGGACCAATGGGAGTACTTCTAAAACCCCAAAACCACCCCAAATTGGCCTATATAAACCCCCCATTGCTCTTCATTTTGGGGGGGCCAAGTGCAAAGCTTGAAAAGTTGTAGAGAAGAAGAGAGATAGAGATAGGTTTAGAAGAGAGAAAGGGAGCTTCTCCCATTGATTTTCCATAAGAAAGTGAGTTTTATTCTTGTTTTCTTCCATCATCCTTCTATATACTTCACATTCAAAGTCCACTCCAACCCTCATTCTTGAGCATTCATGAGATAGGAAGCTACTTCCATGTCCAAATATCAAAATCTATGAGTGAAACACCAAGCTACAAGTCCAAAATCACATTGATTATCATCTATTGATTGCTATTTACTTGCTTTGATTATATATATGTTCATCTCTCCTTATCTCATTTCTTTTTCTTTTCTTTATTTACTTACTAGTTCATCATCATCTAAGTGATGACATGAAGTTTGGGGTGAGTGAATCCTTATGGATAGTAGCTCTTGACCTCAAAAACATGTTTGATAGATGATGATCATAACCTCAATACTTCCAAGGTATTCTTGAGATGTATTGAAGTTATGTTCAAAAATAAAAATAAATCTCTCCAACAATCTTGGAGGTTCTTGATGATGAGTTTGATGTTGGCATTTCAAGTGGCTATAATCCTTATTGAGTATCAAAAATATGTTTTCAAAACATCTATTTTAAAACCCCTCTCAATCCTTCTCATTTTGGTTTCAAGAAACAAAACCTTGTTTTCCCCAAAAATCTTCAAAATAATGAGTCAAAACAGTGAGTAAGTTGAGTTCAAAGATTTCTCTAGAACTCAATACTCAACATATGGATGCAAGGCCACTTGGAAAGTCTTCCTAACCCATTGGAGAACACCCATGATTTTTGGTTTGACTTGGAAGTACATGGAAATGGTCCATTTGGACCCAAACATTCCTTCCATACATTCTGCCTTTTCTGTCACAGCAGCTAGGGCCACTTCTAACTTGTTTTACAGAAAACTTTTCCAAAAGGGGTGGTCCTAACTTATTTTTCCCTTAAACTTCATTGTCTTAGGGAACTTTATGTATAAAATAGGCCTCTAGATCATTAGTTTTTATTTTCTAAGATTTTTCAACATTTCAGTCGACAGTACGGACTCTGTTTCTGAGTGACCTTCATTGTTTATATGATTTCTCTCAATCTGTGATAGCTATTCAAGATTGGCCTTTTGGGTTATGTTCTAGACACAATAAGGAACATCTCCATAAAAAATCATGCATTGAAAACATTCCTAACCCCTCTTTTCAATTTTCCAAAGATGATGCTACTGTTCTGTCCACTATTCACAGCAAGCACATTTCAACTTTCATTCTTTGATTTGATGCTCATATGCATTCCAAATTAGTTCATATCTTAGGAAGTAGTTCATATTACATTTGTACACATCCCATGTTAATTTCATTCATTCATTCATGCACATTTTAGACTTTCAAGTCATTTTAGAAACCCATGTACACAAAACACCCTACAACCTTTGCACATTTTTAGATACATACAATACATTCATGCAAGATTGGGGTTTTTGTAACTCTTAATCTAAGAAGATTATAAGGAATGAACTTGATCACACGTTCATGCTTCCCTTCGATCTAATCATCCTTTCTCATCCGTCCCGGGGATTGAGAGATCTTCTTTTCTCAAAGAATAACATGCATCATTCTAGTTTGCTAAGCATATTTTGATTTCTTTAATTATTTGTTTCAAGAACAATTCATGTCCCCCTTTAGATTAGGAAATCTTGATTATTTGATACATGATTAGACGATTTTTCTTAGGTTTATTTGTGTGATCTTTCACTTTACATTGCATGATATTTGACTTAGATCTTATGAATGATATTTTATCTTTAGATCTTCCATTTTCAAGTTTCTTATGTGATGTAATATACTATCATAGCGTTATTTGTCGAACCAAACATAGTATAAGATGATTATTTGGATGCTAATTGAGGCCCGTCGAAAGACGGGGCGAGTTGAGGGTGTTTTAGTCGTGACAAAGGCTCCTTCCTCTCTCGTACCAAAACCCCGAACCAAGTTCTTTGGTTATGAAGGACCGGTGCCCTTTATCCGCTTGGGTGAGTCAAATTAGGTTTCTTGGTTCCTTAAAGACCAAGTGGCGACTCTGTATCTGTTTTCAACAGACCCTTTCGTTTTCTTTCTCTGATTCAAATCAAGTTTCAAAAACAATCTCAAACAAGAGAGAAGTGGTCCGAATCCGCGTGTCCACAATCTGGCGACTCTGCTGGGGATTTTTATTTTAAAATAAAATAATACAGAGGTTTGACTCATAAGAAGCATCCTTAAAATCATCTTTTTACTGTGTTTGGTTCACCGCATTGCACTCTTGCATTTCCCCCCTCCGACTGTGTCTGAAACGCGGCGCTGACATTGTTCAGGTCTTGCTGTGCCAGGGCACAAGTCACCGTTGATACTGTACCTCCCAAGGTATATCAAAAAGAGTAAACACCTCCGTACTGTCTCCCTGACGGTATATTGGAACTCTCGTCAATGGACCCTCTTTGACTAAACCCAGCCTTTGCATATAGATTCCTGTAGAACCTTTCATAGGACTGTTCATCTATCTTTTCAGATAGGACAATGTGATATAACTGTTGTATGCCCTGACGGGATTACCTGTGCAGTGTAGATACTTATGTGGCATAGAACAGAACCTCTTTCTTATGATTCCTAAGGCAATCACTCACATGTGATCACATTGAGTTGACCTGCCTAGGCACCATGACAAAGATGTCTGCTACATGCTCACAAAGATATACACCGCAAACCTTGTTTGTTGGTCCTAAGACATAGGAGTATGAAAACCTACTAGACAGTATGATCACTATCACCATATTAACCAGTTTCTTCTAGAAACTCTATCCAGATATCCCAGATACAACCATATTAACCAGTTTTTCCAGAAACTCTGTCTAGATCTCCCTGATTTCCCAGATATACCAGTTTCTCCCAGAAACTCTGTACTATCTCCCAGAAACTCTATCCAAATTTCCTAGAAATATCCAAAGTACCTGTTTTTCCATAAGCTCTGCCAAAATCTCCCAGATTCTCCAAAAATCCCAGCATCTCTGCCCAAATCACCTAGAAATGCCCAGATATACTTGTTTCCCCTAGAAACTCTATCCATATTTCTCAGAAATACCCAAAATACCAGTTTTCTCCTGGTAGCTCAGTCCAAATCAACCAGAAATCCCTATTTCTCCTAGAAACTCAAATGACTTCTAGTAATTTCTCCGAATCTTCCAAATCCATGTTTCTCCCAGAAACTCTATCCAAAACTCCCGAAGTATCCCGGAAATCCCTGTTATCCCTTGGTGATCATACTGGAAAGTAAGGTTAGCACACTCTGTATGGCTAGGACCTTATCTGTTTAACTTCTATCTGTTAGAAGTAGGGGCATCATATAGATTAGGGCTTGCATCCGCATGCTTGTCTCATGTGCATGCACCATTCTCATCAGTCTACGCACACTATCTCAGTCAGTCTGTACATAAGTCAGTCCATCTTCCTTAACCTCACTGTCATTATCTCTCTAATCATCACTATCAGAATCTGATACACTCCTCTCGAATCTATAGGTCATTGTAGATTCTCAAAATCAGCCACTGAGATCCCCATCCTGGGTCAGAAGTTTGAGCAGTCATTTGGTTAGAATCAGTCCGCCGAGAAAATTCAACATGAATCAGGAAACTTTGGAAGCCAAGGTCACTGAATTAATAAATCAACAGTCAGATCGGCTGACTCAAGTTCTGAAATTTATGGAAGAGTTCCGACAACAGCAACCACAGTACCCACCTAGGTTCCCCCCACCACAAGGGTTCATGCCACCACCACCGCCTGGATTTGGACCGCCTCCCGAGAACAATGGGGAAGAAGAACGGTTTCAAGAGGTCGCGCCGCCTGTATATGAGAAAAAGCTCCAAGAGAAAATGGACAAGGTCGACAAGCTTGAGAACATACTAAGGAAGAGTAAGGGAGTCGACGATTACATGTTAGATTTGGAAGGATTGTTTGAGCCCAACAAGGTGAGGCTACCCGAGAACTTCAAGATGCCTGAAATCGACTGTTTTGATGGAACTGGAAATCCGAAGAGCCACGTGAAGTTTTGTATGAGCATTTTCCAGTCAATGGGCTGCACCCATGAGCACATAGCTATGCTGTTCCCTCAAACCCTCCAGAAAGCAGCACTATCCTGGTTCCTAACCCTTGAAACTTCCAAGACCCGAGTTTGGGAAGATGTTGCTAGAACTTTCATTGATCATTACTCCTACAACCAAGAGCTTGATGTCACAATCCGAGATCTGGAAACTACCAGGCAGAATTTCAATGAGTCCTTCGCTGCATTCTTGAGCAGATGGAGGAATAAAGTAGCCCAAATGATCCACAGGCCTGTTGAGAAAGAGCAAGTACGTATGCTGGTCAAGAACCTGCAACCAGTATACCATGAAAAACTATTCTACCAGTCCATCTCAACATTTGAAGAGTTGTTTGAGGTTGGGACTAGAATCGAGGATGCTATTTGTGAAGGAAAGATCAATGGAGCTGGGTCACTGCAGAAGGAGAAGAGACCCCATACCTTTGGTGAAGATCAAGAGAGCCTAGATGTCAATGCCTTAATCCCATCATCAAGCCAAAATGATTGCAGTAAGAGGCACAAGAAAGGAAACCAAAGAGTCTTCACACCACTTGACATGAGCTTATCCTCCGCTCTCAATCGCCTTGTTCAAAAAGGCCACCTTGTACCTTTGGAGCTTAGTAAGCCTCCTAATCACCCACCTCCTGGGTACAATGAATCCAAGTATTGTGATTACCACCAAGACCAAGGTCATGAGACCGACAACTGTAAGAGGCTCCGTCACTCAATTCAGGATCTCTTAGATGATGCGCCGCACCCCAATCCAATTCACTACCTCGGTCTGGACCAACCCATGACCTATCCATTTCAATGATCCCCTTCGCTGAGGACCATGAATGTTGAACCTGTGCTGGTGAAGTGATGGTGTTTGGGACTCTTGCTAGAAAACCAAATGAAGATGCTCTTTAGATAAAAAGAAATAAAAAGAATAAGTGAGTCACTGTGACATTCCATTTGAGACCAGGTCGAGTCTAGTCGAGTCTGTTGTATGTTTATTCTTGTGGTTGAGTCTGTCTGTCATCAAGTTGTTAATGAGTCTGTAATCCTCCTCTACTGATGGAATGAAGTCTCATTTTGCCTAATCTGATGTGCCTAGTCATAGATGCATGAATCGCTGAACTGAAGTGTCACTTTTCAAATTACCATGGATATTACTGTGCTAAAAAAAAAATATTTTTTTACTCAAACAAAAAAAAATCCTGAAAGGTCAAAGTCAATTTTGTGCCGACACCGATGAAGAGCCGAGAATTGAATAGTCTTACTTTAAGAATTTAAAGATTCTCTTGCCTTAATTTTGAAAAGACATGCTTGGAACTGACTTGGGGCTTACCCAACACCCTTTCCCACCATTGCGAAGCCTTAAGCCCAATCCAATTGGGAGCCATGCAATCTGTCCGATTGAAAGCAATACAAACTTAGCCCTTGATGGTAGCCAAACATTTCAGTAAGTTTCATCTCCACTTTCAAAAACAAAAAAGAGAAAAGAAAAGAAAAGAAAAAGCTCGCTAGGTTGAAAACCCGAAAGGGCACCTAGGCAAAAGTTAGAGCTTAAAAAGGTGTTGATTTCCAAAATCTAACCCTAGCCAGTCAAAATGTTAAAGAAATTTTTGATGAAACAAATGAGAGAATCGTATGCTTCAAGGTACATCTTAAGAACGTGCCAAGATCACCATTCAAAAGGCACGGAATGGCCACAAATAAATTCCGAAAGCTGACATGCACATTCTGGAATTCTGAGATTGCAATTGAAAGATCTCACAAGAATCGACTACATTAAATTGACTGGCTAGGCGAAAGTGAAAAGGATCAATCCTCAAAACAAAACAAAAAGAAAAAGAAAAAGAAAAGAAAGGGAGATTGAAACTGAATCCTTTCAAAGCTACCATAAGTGGCTCAAGTTTGAACTTATATGACGATTGGTTTGAGAAACCCTCATATCCAATTTCTTTCAAGCCCTGCCTTGAACTACGCTCGACCTGATTCCCGCTCGGGGATACGTAGGCAACCACAACGGTTCGGTCACCCCACCTACCTAAAAATCAACCCGCTTCTTTCCAACCATGGCCCGAACTACGTTGGACCTGATCCCTACTCGGGGGTACGTAGGCAGACTTTCAAAAAGAATAGAAGGATGGCTCGCTAGGTCGAAAATCTGAAAGGACGCCTAGGCAAAATTAGAGCTAAATCCAAGGTGAGCAATAACAAAAGAGAGAAAAGAGCTTGCTAGGTCACCTCACTGGTGCCTAGGCAAAAGTTATGAGCATTTGAGAGATTAAAGTCACGGTCCATGCCTCAAGCCAGAAAATCGCCTTCCACACTAGGGGCAAACTTCGGCTACCCCCCTCGTTTGCCTGACTTTTACTATCTACCCTTCATACAAGGGGCAAACTTCGGTCACCTACCTCGTTTGCCCAGAACCTCCAATGAACCTTCCTCCAAACTAGGGGCAAACTTCGGTCATTTACCTCGTTTGCCTATCGATCCCACTTCATGCCCTTCAAACTAGGGGCAAACTTCGTTTGCCACCCAATCCCTATAAACCTTCAAGTCACAAGCATTGTCTTGAACAGATGGAAATGGAGCATCTTTTATTCCATAAGCTAAGGCACTAATTCAAAGCACATCTTGGGAGAAGCAAAGAAATTGATTAGATCGGTAGGGAGGAATTTTCAAAAATAAGATTCACCATCAAAGTGATGCCACGTTAAGGTGAGAAGTAAACACAAAAGAGAAATGGTACATCATTTATGACAAGAGCACATTAAGTTTTGGCAAGTCGAGCTTGTTTCGTTTCAGTGTCGAATGTGTCACCCTCGCGTGTCGATGTCTGTCAGTTTTGAGTCTGTCATAGTCTTCTTCAGGAAAAGAGTCGGTCGTAAGTCTCAAATGTGAAAGTCAATAGTGACGAATAATGAATTTTCAAATCAAGTTATAAAGAGCATGCCAATACAAGCAGAAGTACCAAACACCATTACTGTACCGGTTAAGGCATCAGTATGAGAAGCGTCCAAACTTAGGGCAAATGCGAATTTCATCCCTTTCCAAACCATCGAAAGTTGACCATCATCTCCTTGCAACATAAGTCCATGAGTGGCTGTTGATCTTTCATCTTCCTTCTTGCTACATAAGTCCATGAGTGGCTGTTGATCTTCGTTCATGCAACATAAGTCCATGAGTGGCTGTTGATGATCTTCTTTCATCCTAGCAACATAAGTCCATGAGTGGTTGTTGATCTTTCTTCATGCAACATAAGTCCATGAGTGGCTGTTGATGATCTTCCTTTGTTCATGCAACATAAGTCCATGAGTGGCTGTTGATGATCTTCCTTTCTCCTTGCAACATAAGTCCATAAGTGGATGTTGATCTTTCTTCATGCAACATAAGTCCATGAGTGGCTGTTGATGATCTTCCTTTCTCCTTGCAACATAAGTCCATGAGTGGCTGTTGATGATCTTCCTTTCTCCTAGCAACATAAGTCCATGAGTGGCTGTTGATCTTTCATTTTTCTTCATGCAACATAAGTCCATGAGTGGCTGTTGATCTTTCTTCATGCAACATAAGTCCATGAGTGGCTGTTGATGATCTTCCTTTGTTCATGCAACATAAGTCCATGAGTGGCTGTTGATGATCTTCCTTTCTCCTAGCAACATAAGTCCATGAGTGGCTGTTGATCTTTCTTCATGAAACATAAGTCCATGAGTGGCTGTTGATGATCTTCCTTTGTTCATGCAACATAAGTCCATGAGTGGCTGTTGATGATCTTCCTTTCTCCTAGCAACATAAGTCCATGAGTGGCTGTTGATCTTTCTTCATGAAACATAAGTCCATGAGTGGCTGTTGATCTTCCATCTTTCTTCATACAACATAAGTCCATGAGTGGCTGTTGATCTTTCATCTTTCTTCATGCAACATAAGTCCATGAGTGGCTGTTGATGATCTTCTTTCATCTTAGCAACATAAGTCCATGAGTGGCTGTTGATGTTTCATCTTTCTTCATGCAACATAAGTCCACGAATGGCTGTTGATGATCTTCCTTTGTCCTAGCAACATAAGTCCATGAGTGGCTGTTGACGATCTTCCTTCACCCTAGCAACATAAGTCCATGAGTGGCTGTTGACTGTCTTTCTTCGTTCATGCAACGTAAGTCCATGAGTGGCTGTTGATGATCTTCTTTCATCCTAGCAACATAAGCCCATAAGTTGCTATTGATTATCACCCTCCATCAGTGTCAAACCACCGTAAATCATCTTTGTCACAAATAGAATGATACCTTTACTCCCTTTTAAAGGACGTATTTCCTTCTTCCTAGTAGAGTACATTATCCTTCAGCTCCCGAAGGCCGCAACCGGCCCTCTTGGATTGAGCGCCGAAAGATTTGATCAGCCGTGAGAGAGTCAGAGATGGGTCCTGGTTCCCCGATCAAGAAAAGAGAGATTCTCCGAGAACCCCGCGTCACCCCCCGAGGACAGATACGGAAAGATACTAGCTCCCACTACCCTCAGCAGAAAGTAACAAAAGAGGAACCGACTCTCGAAAATCAGCTGTCAGGAACAATCAGAACATCGCCCGCATCCAGATCTCCTGATTATCAAGGGTTTTCTCATCTGTCCATTTTCATAGCTTTATCACAAGATCCCTCGGTCACCTTTGGCTGTCGTCTTCTAAAGAAAGCACATCTGATCTATCTCACTCGTTTGCAAAGCACACTTCCCAAGTTCCAGAAGTTGCCCCTAAACCCAGAGTCTTCTAAACCTTGATGTCCTTATCCGAGTCATCCACCACATCACAGTCGCAAACACTAGCACAACACCAGCCCACTCGGAGTGGCACACCCCACAGCACCTGCTCATACTAGGATCATAACACTGGACATGATAGGACTCATGACACAATTCATATCACATCCATGCATTGCATATCATCCTCATAGCATAGCATCCGCATGTCTTGTTGTGCATGTGTGAATTGTTCCTTTATGCCCTGAACTACGTCCTGGTCTGATTCCCCTTGGGATACGTAGGCAGCTCACGCAGAGCACGACCAGCGCTAACCTCATCATCCTTTCATCTTTTGCAACGCTGTTTATCCTAAATCTATAGCCTCCAAAAAGTCCTGTCTCTTCAAAGCTTTGGCACTCGCTTGCGACATGCGTTGCCTCGCAAGTTCATGCCAAAGAGGGGCAAACTGTAGACATCCCATTTTGTCGGCTATCAGATTTAGGAGACCCATAGCTTGGTGGTTCACAATGATCGAAAAAGACTCAAAAAGGACTCCTGGAAGTTAGTTCTATTTCTCAAAATGCTCAGAATGACCAAAATGCCCCTAAAGCCCAAAAACTCCCAGATTTGGTCCCGAAGTTCTGGAAACATGCTATGTCGTAAGGAAAATGATAAAATGATTTTTTAAGCGAAATCGGATGAAATCGTCAGCTCCCAGAGACCCCCGGAAGTCCCGGAAGTTCCCGGAAAGTCCCCGTTGACCGGTTTAACCAAGGTTTGACCAGGTTTGACCAAGGTTTGACCAAGTTTGACCGAAATCATCTGGATTCACCAAAATCGTGCAGAAAGTATTAAAATGAGTTTTAAAAGGAGATCGCGTGAAAACGTCAACTCCTGGGAACTCCCAGAGGTTCCCAGAACTTCCCGGGAATCCCAGGTTTGACCAGTTTGACCAAGATTTGACTTTGAAACCGGGGGTACCGAAATAATTTGCAAATATTTTTCATGGATACTAGAGGTCAATAGCTTTCTGACGGTATATCGCACATAATTTCTGGATTTAAAACGAATTTATTATGAATTTCCAAAGCCGAAAAAGGCGATTAAATCAGCTTTTATCGCGAATAGCGCAAAACTTTTCAAAGTGACCTATCCCTGAACTATTTTTTATGTAAAGTAGACTCAATTACTTTTCCAACGGTATATCACAACCTCAATTTGGAGTTCGTATGCATTTTCTGTGAACCATTGACCGTTTTGATGGAACTGGGAATCTAAAAAGCCGTGTGAAACTGTGTATGAGCATCTTCCAGTCAATGGGATGAAATCATGAGTACATTACAATGCTGCCAAGAAACCTAATTTGACTCACCCAAACGGATAAAGGGCACCGGCCTTTCATAACCAAAGAACTTGGCTCGGGGTTTTGGTGCGAGAGAGGAAGAAGCCTTTGCCATGACTAAAACACCCTCGACTCGTCCCGTCTTTTGACAGGCCTCAATTAGTATCCAAATAATCATCTTATACTATGTTTGGTTTGTCAATTAATACTATGATAGTATATTACATCCCATAAGAAACTTGAAATGGAAGATCAAAAGATAAGATATCTTTTATAAGATCTAAGCCAAATACCACATAATGTAAAGGTGAGAGATCACACAAACAAACCTAGGAAAAAAATGTCTAATCACATATCGTGTAATAAAGTTTTCCTAATCTAAGGGGACATAGAATGTTCTTGAAACAAATAATCAAAGAAATCAAAATATGCTTAGCAAGCTAGAATGATGCATGTTAATCTTTGAGAAAAGAAGATCTCTCAATCCTCGGGATGGATGAGAAAGGAAGATTAGATTGAGGGGGAGCATGAACGTATGATCAAGTTCATTCCTTATAATTTCCTTAGATTAAGAGTCACAAAAACCCCAAATCTTGCATGGATGTAATGTATAATCCTAGAATGTCCAAAGGTTGTAGTGTGTAAGTGTTCATGAGATTTCTAAAGTGACTTAGAAGTCTAAAATATGTATGAATGTATGAAGGAAATCATCATAGGATATGTACAAATGTAGTATGTCCTACTTCCTAAGATATGAACTAATTTGAAGTACATGTAATCATCAAATCAAAGAATAAAAGTCAAAGCATGCTTGCTGTGAATAGTGGACAGAATAGTGAGTTGATCTTATGAAATTAGAAAAGTGAGGTTAGAAATGTTTTTAATGGATGGTATTTTATGGAGATCATCCTTATTGTGTCTAGAACATATTAAAAAATCCAATATTCAATGACTATTATAGATTAAGAGAAATCATATAAACAATAGAGGTTACTCAGAAACAGATTCCGTACTGTCGACTGAAATGTTGAAAAATCTTAAAAAATGAAAACAACACATCTAGAGGCCCATATTATACAGAAAGTTCCCTAAGACACTGAGGTTCAAGGGAAAAATGAGGTGGGACCACTTATTTTGGAAAAGTTTTCTAAAAAACAAGTCCAAATTCAACCTAGCTGCTGTGATAGCAAAAGCAGAATGTATGGAAGGAATGTTTGGGTCAAAATGGAACCCTTTGAAGTGTTTCCATGTAAAATAAAAAATCATGGGTGTTCTTTAATGGGTTAGAAAGACTTTCCAAGTGGTCTTATGTTAATTCTTTGAGTATTGGGTTCTAAAGAAATCTTTGAGCTCATGTCACTCACTATTTTGAAGATTTTTTTAGAAGGATAGGGTTTTATTTCTTGAAATCAAAAAGGGGGGGGGGGGGGGGGGGGGGGGGGGGTTGAAGAGGGGTTTTGAAATAGTGGTTTTGAGAGTGTATTTTCAACATTTAAATGGAGGTTATGACCACACAAAATATTAACATTGAACTCATATCAAGAACCTCCAAGATTGTTGGAGGTCATTGTCTTTATTTAGAAGATAACTTCAAGAATACATGGGATTGTATTGAAGTTGGAATCATCATCAATCAAACATGCTTTTGAGGTCAAGAGCTACTATCCATAAGGATTCACTCACCACAAACACCATGTCATCACTTAGATGATGATGAACTAGTAAGTAAATAAAGAAAATAAAAAAGAAATGAGATTAAGGAGAGATGAGCATATATAAAT
Source organism: Hydrangea macrophylla (assembly GCA_033977485.1). Taxonomy (NCBI): domain Eukaryota; kingdom Viridiplantae; phylum Streptophyta; class Magnoliopsida; order Cornales; family Hydrangeaceae; genus Hydrangea; species Hydrangea macrophylla. The sequence goes on from CM066995.1 coordinate 43,295,535, forward strand.
AAAGCAAGTAAATATTAATCAATAGTTGATAATCATGGAGATGTTGGACTTGTAGCTTGATGTTTCACTCATATGTAATGACTTTGGACATGGATTAAGTTTCCTATCTCATAAATGCTCACAAAGATGGTGGTTAGATGTATTGAATGTGAAGAAATGGAAGTAATGAAGTAAAAACAAAGTTTAGAGCTCACTTTCTAGTTGAAAATCAAAGAAAGAAGCTTCTTTTCTCTCTATTCTAACCTTATCTCTACAACTTTCTCTGTAAAACTTTTCTAAGCTTTGTATTTGTCACCCCAAATGAGAAGTCAAGGGGGGTTTATATAGGCTAATTTTGGGTGGTTTTGGGGTTTAAAGAATGCTCCCATTGGCTCCAAATGTCTGTGAACAAGGAACTACGTCGTTTTGGTTTCTAATTAATCAAATTAGACCCCCAAAATAAATTACAAAAATGGACTGTTCTGGGGAAGAGTGCCGCGACGGTAGTGGGCTTGTGTCGCTGCAGCAGTGGGCCAGTGCCGCTGCGACACTACTCCTCCAATGTCCAGATAATGCTGTTTAGCCCCCCTAAGGTTTCGGTATTCGCAAAAAGGCCATATTTCGTCCTAATTTAACAAAAAATGCATACAAACTCCAAACTGAGGTTGTGATATACCGTTGGAAAGGTAACAGAGTCTAATTTACATAAAAAAAATAGTTTGGAGATAAGTCACTTTGAAAAGTTTTGCGGTATTCGCGATAAAAGCCGACATGATCGCCTTTTTCACCGTCAAAAATTCATAATAAATTCGTTTTAAATCCAGAAAATATGTGCGATATACCATTAGAAAGCTATTGATTGCTAGTATCCATGAAAAATGTTTGAAAAATGATACAGAACTTCAGTTTTAAAGTCAACTTTAGGTCAAATCGGCCAAACTTGGGATTCCCAAGAAGTTCTGGGAACCTCTGGGAGCTACCAAGATCTGATGTTTTCGTCCGATTTTTTTTTAAAAAACTCATTTTAGTACTTTTCACACAATCTAGAATGATCACGGAACTTTTCGGCGAATTTGGACGATTTCGGTCAAACTCTGGTCAAACCTGGTCAAACTTGGGTCAAACCGGTCAACGGGGACTTTCCGGGAACTTCCGGGACTTCCGACGGTCTCTGAGAGTTGACGATTTTGTCTAATTTTTGCTTTAACACTCATTTTACTACTTTTTTTATGACGAAGTGTATTCCAGAGCTTTCAGTCTAGATTTTGGAGTTTTTTGGGCTTTCGAGGGCATTTTGATCATTCTGAGCATTTTGAGAGATAGAACTAACTTCCAGGAGTCCTTTTTGAGTCTTTTTCTATTATTGCAAACCATCAAGCTATGGGTCCCCTAAATCTGATAGCCGACAAAATGGAGTGTCTACACTTGTGTGGGTACAATCATGATCAAATTAATCCCCATATAAATCATAAGATTATGGGAGACTAAGAGATCATTCTTAAGGAAACCTCTTGAGATATAGGAGATCTCATAGATTTCCAAAATAAGTATTGTCAAGAATGAAACAAAATCAAAAGTTATTTGAGAAAGTCCAAAATTAACAAGATCTCCTTATAAACTAGCTTTATTTTAAACCCAAGGCTTGTTTAGATCCACACTAATGAACTGATGATGCCAAAAAACTGGTAGAAGAAGGATAAAAGAGGGACAATAGAAGTTTGTATGTGGTTCAACCCCGTTAATGAGGTGACCTATGTCCACATGTGCGTCGATGCGCTTTCACTAGCTAACCACCGACGGATTTAGGTGAACCCCACAGGGAGGGCAATACCACCAGAGACCGACTGAGTATATGCATAATAGTGTTGCGTTCTGCTCTTTTGTGAGTTAGTAATGGGATCCCCTCTTACGAGGGTGGATTGCCTCTTTTATAGATGCAAGAGACCACCCGTACAAGTTAATTATTAGATGAGGATGCCTAATCTAATTACAATTTAATGAGCATAAATCATGGGATGTTTCCTAAGCGGTTTAGGAAACATCTTCTTTCCATTAGTCTTTTGATTGAGTTAGGAAACTGCTGGAACTGTTCAACGTGAGTCACGGGGTCAAGCCCGGGCTGCGTTCATCTTGGTCTATCAGCATTACGTACCCCCGAGCGGTACCAACAGACTGGACGGTTCTGGGCAGGACATCCCAGGATGGTCAAGTAACATGTCCCCGTCCCGGGTGACTTGGCATTCTGCTGCTGACGTGGTAATTGACTTTGACTTGATATTTTTGGACCTATCAACTATCCCCCATTTTCAAAGTGGAGGTGATGCTACATCATTTATGGTTTAAAAATCTGTGCTATCCAATGTACCGGCCGAGAAATTATCCGATTACTGCTTGGGAATGGGCCCAGCCTTGGCCACTTGGGACTTAACCAACCGGTATCGCTGGGGACCCGGGGACTATAGCCACTATGTGTTTCTGACTGGCTCGGTTGGGATCCAACGAGGCCAGCGTGGATGTAACCGACCAGTTGTGTGGTAATCGGACCATCTTGTCATGCATTTAATGCGCTCGCCTTTTGAGGCAACGCTTCACGTGCCCAAGGGGACAACTTACAGGTGGTTTAGGAGGGAAAGCTTCCTGGCCGTTGGATCTGATCTAATCTGGACCATCCGTACTTCCTATATCAGGGCTCCTTGTTCATTTTCTTCATTCCTGCTGCCCTGAGACAGAGATTACTGAGCGATTTTGAGAGCAAAAATCACCGGTCAAGCTTCCCGAGCTCTTTTTCTGCTTTAATTTTTGTAAGTCTTCACTTCCCCAGTATCAATTCACTATTCTTTTGCTTCTCCTCTTTTCTTTTTCTTCCTCAGGCGAGGCTGGAGTGAACGAATCCACTGGGTCTTGCACGGGAGTGGGATTTCTTCTTCCTTAGTTTTATCTTTGTCCTTAGGTCAAGTCACCCACCCTCTGCGATAGAGCGGTTAAATCGGTCAGGTTGCCCTGTGGCAGTGTTGAATAGTGTTTCCTTACCTTGAGAGCTCTGTACACCTTGCCCTACAGATTGTTGGATCTGCCCCCCTTGTACCTTAGGTTGGGAGTTGCCGATCCTTACCTAGGCCGCCAGTTACTTTCTTGTCCAATCCTAAAAAACATTGAGATGGAACATTTTGATTTTGATTCCTCATCCCGGTCGAAGGACGAATAGTTGCAGTCCGAGACCCCAGACATGAGCCTAGATCCACCCTCCGCCACTCCATCAGACCATCATAGTGAGGGTAGGATCCCGATTCGAGTATCGAATTACGAGTTAGACCAGGAGGCTCCGGTGGCCTCCGTCTCACGGAGTTCCAGTGATGAGGGACCGGAGGGTCCTGACCCCGAGGTAGTGTTTGCCTGCAAGTTCACCCCCTCTGTCTTATGCGCCCAAGATCTTAGCTGAATTAGGGATAAGTACGCTATTCCCGATGGTTGCTCCCTGACCGTGCAAGGTGGCAGGGCCCAGCTCTATACCGGGGCTTCATCACTTTATATGAGGACTCCCATACAACTGGGGTTTCGTATTCCTTTCCACCTGATCACCAGAGATGCCTTAATCTACCTCAGGATCGCCCCCGGGTAGTTAGCCCCGAACAGGTGGAGGTTCCTGATGGGGTCCATCTCTCTCTGGCCCAAGGTCTTCGGGTATGAGCTCACCCTTCAAGAGTTCTTTTGGGCCCACCGACCGTTCCCTGTGCACGGGGAGGTCAGGTTCTTCTCTCTAGGGGTTCAGCAAGGGAGAAAACTCATTGTCAACTTCCCAAGCAACAACAAGGGGTGGAAGAATAAGTTCTTCCAAGTATCCGACCCCGGGCTTTGCGAGCGAGCCCCAAGGATCCAACTAAGGACTTCCTGGGCGGGAGAGATGAGGAGTAAGCTCATCCATCATTTCCCCCTTTGCTTTTCTTTACTCTTGATTGCGACTTGGTGGCTAACCGTTTTATGCTTTGTTTTGTAGTGGGATCCACAAACTTGCCAAGTAATCCCGAAGAGTGCCAGGCTAGGATCAGGCATTTGGCTGACCTACCCACCAACATCTAAAACGTGCTGTCCCAGACAGGGGATTTTGTTGCCACCTACTCCCCGGATAAACCTGTTGAAGTGCCAATTTTTCCCCCAATCATCCTAAGTAAATTCTTAGGTGAACTATCTGGCTTTATCTATCTTTTTCTATTTTTCCCTACCACTGACTGTATGTTTTTATTTCTTCACAAACATGGTGTTGGCCTAAATGTGGAAACCTCAGAGGGGGGGTGAATAAGGTTTTAGCGAAAATTAACCTTTTAAAAACTTAATAGCAAATAAAACACAATCACAAGCAATTATGTAAAGAGAGAAGGGAAGAGAAACTTGCAAACCGAATTTTCAAGTGGTTCGGCAATCGCACCCCGCGGCCTACGTCCACCCCTCAAGAACACCTCTTGAGGATTCCTTTAATCCGATCTACTTCACGGGTGTAGACCAAACCGTTACAAGAGCCTTCAATCTCTCCCAAAGAAGAAAACCTCTTCTTTGCACACAAGGGTTACTAACCCTCAACCTTTACAAATTATTTGGGTACAAATTTAGCTCTCTCTCTCTAGAGTGGATAATACAAATTAAAGCTCACACAATAACTCCTTGTTGAGTAGATGATACAAATAAAAGCTCACTACAATTTACTCTCTCAAGAATTACAATTGAAATCTAGAGCAATTGATTTTTCACTCAAACTAGGGCTCAATTATGAATGATGATTAAACAAGATGTTTGAATGATTTGGTTGATGTTTCTACATCTTTATGACCCTTAAAAACATCCCTATATATAGCTTTTGAAAGATTATAGCCGTTGGAAGTGATTGGGTATATTAAAAGCAACATTTGGAGAGTTAGAAAACTAGCCGTTATGTGTTTCAGCACAGTCCAGTCGACTGGATCGAAGGTTCAGTCGACTGGGAAGTTTATAGCAGTGAAGAGGCATTTTTAATGCTGTCCAGTCGACTGAAATGTTCACCCAGTCGACTGATCATTATATTCAGTCGACTGGACCCTTAAAAAATCAGTCGACTGATTTTCTGCTGGTTTGGCAGACTGACACCTCTTCACTAAAACGGCCATAACTCCCTCTACAAAATGAATTTTTGTGATCCGTTTGAAGATTCGGAAACTAGATTCAAATACCTTTCCAACCATATAAAACTCAAGATCTAATTCTTTACCAATTGGATCAGGTTTGACTTTAAAGTTGACCTATCTGCGCAAAGGTACTTGTATTGACTTAGCCACTTGAAACCTTTTGTGAAATGGATTTAATTGAGTGGTCTAAGTATGTTTAGGTCCTTGAAAGTGTTTTAAAGTGTAAGAGAAAGGATCCTAAAGTCCAATTAATGTTACTTGAGCCCCTATGAGTGATTGATCAAAATGCTTACATATAAATCCTAGTCTTCAAGCTTCAAGTTTGATCCTTGTTGAGCTCCCTTACTCTTGGACTTCACCACATGCTATCTCATGATCTCAAATAAAGTTAGAACATTTAAGTACATGAATCAAGAGATTAGCGTACCGAAAATGACATGATAATTGATTGAAATGGAACAAATGAAAGTATGCAATTATCACTAGATTTGTCATCATCAAAACAAAACAAAAATAATGCCTTAAGTAAATTCAAGGCTAACACATGGGTCCCCAGAGAGACGTCGAGTAGTTGAGGGCCAGATAGGCCGCCGTTGCCACCCGGGTTACGGATAGAGAAAAGAGACCCACCGTTAAGACCTCGGGCAGCGATCGTCCGTTTCGGCGGATAAGGCATTGGCCACAAGCTCTTTCGACGCCTGGGGAGACGTCAGCTCCCCAGGTGGTGGTGGTCGGGAAAACTACCCCTCGGGCGTCCCTGCCATCTGGGATTCCACTAGGGGAGTCGGTGGAGATAAGAGAGAGAGTCAGACCAGTCCTCCTCCCTAGCCAGGTGGAGATGTGTGCAAACATGTCTCCCCAAGTCTTCCAGGGGTGGCTATACAACCTCTCCCACTTCGTAAGTGTCTTTTCTATCTTCCCTGTCCTTTAAGAATTTTTTTCATTTTACTCCTATTAAGTAACCGACCAGTTCTGCTTGTTTTTTTTTTCAGGTCGGCTACATTGACGCCGGGGCTGAATCTTTCCTACCCTCCTTGGCAGTGAGGGCCACTGCTACTAAGGTCGCCTTGTCATAGGAGTGGGCAATTTTGGATGCCAGGGAAACCGCCCTGGCCATCGAGAAGGACAAGGTTAAGGGTTTTGCCCTAAGCCTTGGAGCAGCACAGGCAGAGCTAGCGACCACCTTGGTTGATCATCGTGGTGGCGAGGTAGAGGCTAAGGTGAAGGCCCTAGAAGAGGCGGCAGTTGCAGGGTCTATGGAGGAAGCCTTCGACGAAGGCTCCTTCCAAGGCTATGAGGACCTGAAGAGGAGGCTGGCCTAAGACCATCTCGAGTGGGACATCTCGTCCTACGAAGGGATTAACTCAGACTATTGGGACGTGGGCTCTGCTGCTACTAAGGATCCCACTACAGAGGCTAGGCCCGCTGAGGATGATGCCCTAGGAGGGGGACTCTTCCCCGGGAGGTGGCACTACCTTGGAAGGAGAGGCTAGGGAAACAGAGGATGTGGTTGTCGTGGACGATTCCTAGTCCCCGGCCTATACCTTTAACTCATTTTGTTTGTTGTTTGTTGTTTGCTGTTTGTTGTTTTTTTTGGAGGGGGAGGCTACTACAACTGCCCCCCAACTCTTGTACAAATTTTAATGAATGAAAAGGCCTGTCGAGGCCATCCTTTTTCATCAATCATTTTGTTTTTGTAGTTGGTTGCATGTGCCTGACCGGTTGTACATCCTATAGAAACCCTACCTTAGCAACAGTTTAGGACTATACTGGTAGGAAGCCCTCGGTCTTTAAGAGACCTATGGGAATTTGCCCCACATCATTAGTTAAGGACCTAGGCGAAGCCTGTGCCTTGGGTATGATCCCGAGGTCTTTTGTGCATCGGGGTTTTGGAGCCGATGTCTTTGGTGCCTCGGGGTTTGTCCTGAGGTCTTTTGGATGCCCCGAGTTTGACCCCTAGGTCTTTTGGGTAACTTGGGTACCTCGGGTTTGACCCCGAGGTCTTTTGGTATGATTGAACACAAGGAGAAGAATCGCTTAGCAAAAAAGAAATTTGATTCATTATAAAAACTGCTCGAGGAGAGCTACAAATTTCCTAACCAACACTGCTTCTATGCTTAACTGAAAGTACTTGCGAAGGTATTGCACATTCCAAGGATGAGGGAGGTCTTGCGAAGTCCGAACCTACTGAGAATGTTTTTCTCAATGAAGCCTTCCATCTTTTTCTCGGTGATTGATGCCAAGGGCTCGGCTTCTTCCCACTTAGTGAAATAGTCCACGGTGATGACCATGGATCTAACTTGTCCTTTTCCGACCGGGAGTGGACCGACTATGTCAATACCCCACTGAGCGAATGTCTCTACAACTTTTCTCTCTACAACTTTCTAAGCTTTGTATTTACACCCCATTAAATGAGAAGTCAAGGGGGGTTTATATAGGCCAATTTGGGGTGATTTTGGGATTTAAAGAGTACTCCCATTGGTCCCAAACATCTGTGAACAAGAAACGACGTTTTGGTTTTTAATTCATCAAAATGGACCCCCAAAATATATTACAAAAAATGGACTATTCTGGAGGAGAGTGCCGTAGTGACACTGGGCCTATGCCACGGCGGCACTACTCCTCAATGTCCAGATAATGCTATTTAGGCCCCGAGAGTTTTCAACATTCGCGAAAAGGCCCTATTTTGTCTGAAATTCACAAAAATGCATACGAACTCCAAATTGAGCTTGTGATATACTGTTGGAAAGGTAATGGAGTCTATTTTTCATAAAAAATTGTTTGGAGTAAGGTCGCTTTGAAAAGTTTTGCAGTATTTGCGATAAAAGCCGATTTGATCGTCTTTTTCACCTTCGGAAATCCATAATAAATTCGTTTTGAATTTAGAAATTATGTGCGATATACCATTGGAAAGCTATTGACCTCTAGTATCCATGAAATTTTTTAAAAATGACATGGCGCTCTGGTTTCAAAGTCGACTTTTAGGTTAAATCGGTCAAACCTGAAATATCCAAGAAGTTCTAGGAACCTCTGGGAGCTCCCATGAGTTGACATTTTCATCCGATTTTCTTTTTAAAACTCATTTTAGTACTTTTCACACGATCTAGAATGATCTTGGAACTTTTTTGTGAATTCGGATGATTTCGGTCAAACCTTGGTCAAACTGGTCAACGTGGACTTTTCGGGAACTTTTGAGACTTCCGGGGGTCTCTAGGAGCTGACAATTTTGCCTGATTTTGCTTCAAAACTTTTTTTATTACTTTTCTTACGACATAGCATGTTTTCAGAACTTTCAGTTCAAATCTGGGAGTGTTTGGGCTTTCAGGGGCATTTTGGTCATTTGTACCACTTTCTGAGTATTTTAAGAGATAAAACTATCTTCAGTGAGGCCTTTTGAGTCCTTTCGATCATCGTAAACAAATAAACTATGGGTCTCCTAAATCTGATAGCCGACAAAATGGGGTGTTTACAATTTGCCCCTCTTTGGCATGAACTAGCGAGGTAATGCATGTCGCAAGCGAGTGCCAAAGCCTTGAAGAGACAGGTCTTTGGAGGCTATAGATTTAGGGTAAAAGCATTGCAAAAGATGCAGTGATAGAAACAAGAATGCTAAGGCTGGTGCTAGTTGTGCTCTGCATGAGCCACCTATTGTCACAGCTTGGCATTTTCTCAAGCATTCTAGAAACATATGGAAGACTCTGGAGGCTTATGGAAGATTCTAGAAGCCTATAGAGCATTGAAGACTTATGTGGAAACATCTAGAATTCTTTGGAGTATTTTAGGAGATGCCTTGTACATTATAGAGTATGGTAGAATATTTTAGAAAGTAGTGGAGCATGTAAATATCTAGATGCTTTTATAGATAGTTCTAGATGTAGAGATCTAGATAATTATTGTAGAGGAGGTGGGAAGGTTCTAGAGAAAGTCCTATAAGCTTCTCTAACCTTTGTTGTAGCCTATAAATAGGTGAGGCCCTCATTTGGCCATCCCATCCAAGTGTTGTAAAACATTTGAAGAGCAATAAAAATACTTTTTCTCCCAATCCTCTCTACTTCTTCTCTACTTTAAGTGTTAGCAAGGCTTACTTAGCTTACAATAGTAAGGTGTAAGTTGAAGTACCGCACGGGAAAGTGTTTGAAAATTCCCAGCCTGTGACAGTTGGTATTAGAGCACTAGGTTTACTCCACTTATGGCTAATCCCGAGAAGAACCCGGATCATTCGAATATCACTTTGGAGCGTGGACACAATGGCCGCAACACTGGCAAGTCCACAAGGCGTAAGTCAAAGGACGTCATGTCTACCTTGGAGGCACAGCTTGTTCGGATAGAGAAGGTCGTGGCCAACATTACGGGTCGGCTCGAGGAGGAAGTCCCTAGCAATGATGCCCTTGAAGCCACATTGGAAGAGCTTAAGGGTGAATTTAGGGAGCCTTGAACTCAATGATGGATGTGGTCCGGCGAGAGATCCAAGGACAACTTGACCAAGTGGAGGCGGAACTCACCTCCGTTCATGATTAAATGAAAGAGATCAAAGGAGATTGGGACCTCTGCAAAGAGGCGGTCGTAAACAAAGTTGTGGTAGCTCGCGACATGCCTAGAGTGGTGGATGCTCCTAAACCCAAAACCTATAATGGGAAGTGGGATGCTAAGGAGCTAGATACCTTCTTGTGGAATGTGGAAAGGTATCTTAAGCATCTTCAAGTAGAGGATGATGCTACTATGATTTTGACGGCAATAATGTACCTCATTGATAATGCTCTCTTATGGTGGCGCTGACGAAGTGGTGAAATTGAGCAAGGTACGTTCTCCCTTGACACTTAGGATGATTTTAAGAAGGATATCAAGGTGCACTTCTACCCCAAGAATGCTAGGTTTGAAGCCAAGGAAAAGTTGAGATGGCTCAAACACTCGGGATCTATTCGAGACTATGTCACGGAGTACACTAATCTTCTCTTCGAGGTCTCGGATATATTGGAGGAAGATAAGTTGTTCTACTTCATGAATGGGCTAGACAAGAGTTGCAACGTCATGGAGTGCAAAACCTGTCTGCTACTATTGTCATCGCCAAGTCTCTTATAGAGTTTCGAAGGAATGACACGAAGCCAAACAAGGGGCAGAAGAGCCAACCCGTTAAAGGTGGGGGAGACAAAGGAAAAGCCAAGTTCGATACGGGGAAGCCACCAAAGGGGAAGGAAAAGCATGAAGCCTCATCCAAGCCTGCAAAAATTTGCTACTTTTGTGATGGGGATCACTTCATGAGAGATTTCCCTAAGAGGAAGGCAATCAACTCCATTGCCGCCGAGATGGAGGAACCTGAGAAGGGGAAGGAAGAGACAATGAGTTCCCTCCAACTTCTCAAAGAACCAAGGAGGAGGCACCCAAGGGAACCAAGGAGGAGGCACCCAAGGGACAAGCTAGAGGGCTCATGTTCGTGGATGCTCAAGTAAATGGGAAGTCTTCTCGTGCACTTGTCGATACGAGTGCAACACACAACTTTATATCAACCAAAGAGGCCAAGAGAGTTGGACTCAAGGTTTCCCCAAAAGGAGGAAGTATGAAGGACGTCAACTATGTTGCCAAGCCAATCAAAGGAGTAGCTCATGGTGTCAAGCTTTATCTAGGTGAGTGGAGTGGAATGGTGGACTTCTCAGTCATTCCCATGGATGACTACTCTATGGTGCTCGACATGGACTTTATGGATAAGGTCAAGGCGTTTCCCATGCCCCTCTTTGATGCGATGTGAATAGCAGAGGGAGAATCTTCTTGTATGATACCGGTGGTGAGACAAGCAAAGATCAAGTCCAAGGCATTATCAGCAATGCAACTCTCCAAAGGTTTTAAGAAGGGCGAGGCAACCTATCTTGCTACCATGAGGATAGATGAGAATTCGTATGATCCACACCAAGAAGTGTTAAGTGCTGTGCAGGATGTCTTGGAGGAATTCAAGGATGTAATGCCAAATAAGTTACCAAAGCGATTACCACCTAGGAAGGAGGTGGACCATGCAATCGAGTTGGAGCCCAGCGCCAAACCACCTGCTAAGGCACCCTAATGGAAGTCACCGCCCAAGCTGGAGGAGTTGAAGAAGCAACTCAAGGAGCTACTTGATGCCGGCTTCATCCAACCATCTAAAGCACCTTATGGAGCACCCGTGCTATTCCAAAATAAGAAGGATGGATCCCTATAGTTATGCATCAACTATAGGGCGCTCAACAAGGTAACAGTAAAGAACAAATATCCTATTCCTCCTATAGCCGACTTGTTTGATCAATTGGGAGGGGAGTGGTATTTCACCAAGCTCGATCTATACTCTGCATACTATCAAGTGCGCATAGCGTAAGGAGATGAGGCAAAGACCACTTGTGTCACAAGGTACGGAGCTTATGAGTTTCTACTCATGCCCTTTGGTCTCACCAATGCACTAGCCATATTTTGCACTCTCATAAATAAGGTATTCCAACTCTACCCAAGTTCGTGGTGGTCTACCTTGATGACATTGTGGTATATAGTAATTCCTTAGAGGAGCACACTGAACACCTAAGGAAGGTCTTTCAAGTGCTAAAGGAAAAGTATCTTTATGTGAAGAAGGAAAAATGTTCCTTTACACAAGCGGAAGTGTCTTTTCTAGGGCACAAGATCAAGGGTGGCAAGCTTATGATGGATGAGGCAAAGGTCCAATCTATTCAAGAGTGGGAGCACCCTATGAAGGTACCATAGTTGCGATCTTTCTTGGGGCTTGTCAACTATTATAGGTGGTCATCAAGAGCTATTCGGTGAAGGCAGCACCCTTAACGGATCTCCTAAAGAAGAACAAGGCATGGGAATGGGACGCCAGATGCCAAGAAGCCTTTGAGGGACTCAAGAGGGCCATCATGGATGAACCAGTGCTAAGTCTACCAAACATTAGCCAACAGTTTGAGGTACAAACGGATGCATCAGACTTTGCTATCGGAGGGGTCTTGATGCAAGATGGCCATCCAATAGCATACGAGAGCTGCAAGCTCAATGATACAGAGAGGAGGTACACAGTTCAAGAGAAAGAGATGATGGCTATCATCCATTGCTTGCGGACATGGAGGCACTACTTGCTTAGCTCCAAGTTTGTGGTCAAGACGGATAACATTTCCACTAGCTACTTCCAATCACAGAAGAAGCTCACACCTAAATAAGCTAGGTGCCAAGACTTTCTAGCTGAGTTTGACTGCAAACTGGAGTATAAATCCGGCCGAGCAAATCTGGTGGCAGATGCTCTAAGTCGTAAGGCAGAATTTGCAGCTATGACTCGACCGGATAGCACTCTTCTCGTCCAAGTAAAGGAAGGGTTACAACATGATCCGATGGCTAAGAACATCCTTTAGCTCGTGGAAGAAGGTAGGACTCGAAGCTTTTGGCTTGAGGATGGCTTGCTCTACACAAAAGAGAGGCAAATGTACGTGCCTAAGTGGGGAAACTTAAGGAAAGAACTCTTGAAGGAGTGTCATGACTCGAGGTGGGCTGGACATTCGGGCACTCATAGGACACTCACTTTGGTGAGTGATACTTATTATTGGCCCCAACTACGGGATGATGTGGAGTCTTATGTGCGGACTTGTCTAGTATGCCAACAAGACAAGCTTGAGCAAAAGCACCTAGGAGGATTATTGAAGCCACTTCCTATACCCGAGAGACCATGGGAAAGCATTTCCATGGACTTCATCACATGCCTACCCAAGTCCGAGGGATTTAGAACTATTGTCGTGGTGGTTGATCGATTCACAAAGTATGCCACTTTCATATCGGCCTCGGCAAATTGCACGGCAGAAGAAACGGTGAAGCTCTTCCTAAAGCATGTGGTAAAGTATTGAGGAGTTCCTAGGACTATTGTGAGTGATAAAGACCTACACTTTACGGAGAAGTTTTGGACAGAACTCTTCAAGCTCTTGGGATCGGAGCTAAACTTCTTTACTAGCTTTTACCCTCAAACTAATGGCCAAACCGAGAGGGTGAATGCTTGTTGGAGGTTTACTTGAGGCACTATGTGGGTGCCAACCAAAAAGATTGGGCTAAGTTATTGGACATAGCTCAATTTTCTACAACTTGCAAGGCTCGGAATCTACAAGTAAAAGTCCTTTCGACCTTGCCACGGGATAACAACCTTTGACGCCCAACACATTGGCATAAAGCTACGCGGGGAGTAGTTCGGGGGCGTTCAAATTGGCCAAGGGTTGGCAAGAACAAAGGGACTTGGCTCGCGCCTATCATGAGAAAGCTGCAAAGAAGATAAAGAAATGGGCCAACAAGAAGAGGTGAAAAGTGGAATTTCAAGTGGGAGACCTTGTGTTTGTAAAGCTCCTACCGGTGCAACACAAGTCTACAAGACCACTACATAAGGGCTTACTCCAAAAGTATGAAGGACCATTCCTGATACTAAGTAAGATTGGTAAAGCCTCTTATCGTGTGGAACTTCTGCCAAAAATGAGGATACACCCGGTCTTCCATGTAATCAACTTGAAACCTTATCATGCGGACATGGAAGACCCGAGCCGAGGAGAATCTCAAAGGGCGCCACCCTTTGTCTTGACTTCTTCCGACAAAGACGTAGAGGATATCCTTACCAAAAGAGAAGTACGAAAGTCAGGTATTCTGAGATACACAGAGTATTTTATGAAATGGAAGGGGATGCCAGACACATAAGCAACTTGGGAAACAGAGGAATCCTTGTGGAAATTCAAGGATCACATCGAGCACTTCAAGGAGAAAGGTGCGACGAGGGCATCGTCGAATTAGGTGGGGGAGAATGTCACGGCTTGGAATTTCCTCAAGCATTCTAGAAACATATGGAAGACTTTGGAGGCTTATGGAAGATTCTAGAAGCCTATAGAGCATTGAAGACTTATGTGGAAGCATCTAGAATCCTTTGGAGTATTTTAGGAGATGCCTTGTACATTATAGAGTATGGTAGAGTATTCTAGAAAGTAGTGGAGCATGTAAATACCTAGATGCTTGTATAGATAGTTCTAGATGTAGAGATCTAGAGAATTCTTATAGAGGAGGTGGGAAGGTTCTAGAGAAAGTCCTAGAAGCTTCTCTAACCTTTGTTGTAGCCTATAAATAGGTGAGGCCCTCATTTGGCCATCCCATCCAAGTGTTGTAAAACATTTGAAGAGTAATACAAATACTCGTTCTCCCAATCCTCTCTACTTCTTCTCTACTTTAAGTGTTAGCAAGGCTTACTTAGCTTACAAAAGTAAGGTATAAGTTGAAGTGCCATACGGGAAAGTGTTTGAAAATTCTAAGCCCGTGACACTATGTATCCATGGGGGAATCAGACCAAGACATAGTTCGAAGCACAAAGTAATATAGTACACATGCACAACAAGATAGACGGATGCTATGCTGTGAGGATGATATGCAATGCATGGGCATGATATGACTTATGTCACAAGTCCTATCATGTCTCGTGTTCCGATCCTTGCATAAGGCGGTGCTGTGGGTGTGTACCACTCCTAGTGGACTTATGTTGTGTTAATGTTCATTTGACTCTAATGCAGCAGCAGATCCTGGTAAAGATATCAAAATGTTGAAGACTTTGGGCCTTGGGGTAAACTTCTCAAACTTCGAGAAGTGTGTGCAGTGGTTTTCTTACCCTTCTTCGGTGGCATGTTTGTCAGTCAAAGATTTGTTGATGAGAAACTTGTCACTTCCCACAGACGGCGCCAAACTGATGATGCCAAAAACCGATAGAAGAAGGATAAGAGAAGGATAATAGAAGTTTGTATGTGGTTCAGCCCCGTTAATGAGGTGACCTGCGTCCACGTGTGCGTTAGTGTGCTTTCACTAACAAACCACCGATGGATTCTGGTGAACCCATAGGGAGGGCGATAGCACCAAAGACCGACAGGGTAAATGGATAAGAGTGTTGCGTTCTGCTCGTTTGTGAGTCAGGAATGGGATCCCCTCTTACGGGGGTGGGTGGCCTCTTTTATAGATGCAAGAGCACCCATACAAGGTAATTATTAGATTAGGAAGCCTGATCTAATTGCAATTTGATGAGCATAAATCATGAGATGTTTCCTAAGAGGTTTATGAAACATCTTCTTTTTTCCATTAGTCTTTTGGTTGAGTTAGGAAACTGTTGGAACTGTTCAGCGTGAGTCACGGGGTCAGGCCCGGGCTGCGCCTATATTGGTTTATTAGCATTACATACCCCCAAGTGGTACCAACAGATTGGGCAGTTCTGGGCGGGACAGCCCGGTATGGTCGAGTAATATGTTCCCATCTCGGGTAACTTGGCATTCTACTGCTGACGTGGCAATTTGATTTTGACTGGATATTTTTGAACTTATCATGAACTACCATGAGATTCAATCACAAATTCTAAGTGGTGTGTGATGAAATGAGGTAAGAAGAGATGTTTCAAAAATGTGTATAGATCCTAGGGCTATGAATTTGTGATTGAACTTACTTAATTCTAAATAGGATTGGAAGGTTACCTTTATAACCTCAGGGATTTCTTTTCGTTCTTGTGAAGATCTTTCATTTTCTTCAATCTCTTCTTTAATTCTTCAAATTCTTCAAAGAATTTCTTCAAAACTCTCTTATTTTCTCACAATTCTCTCTCTATTATATGTATATCTCTTGTACCTATCAAAATGATTCCAAAGTCTTCAATAATGGAGATGAAGGCCTGTTTATATAGACCCCTCTCTCCAGGGTTAATTGGGTAATTTCGGGTGAAAACCTATGTGCAAGAATATTGCATACGTATTTAAAGAAAACAGTCTGTTATAGGGAACGGCACTCATTGAGACCCGTAGACAACTCAGTTTACATCCATGCATCTATCGATTTGTGAGTATGTCGCTCTCTATCCAAAATTTCAGAACAGTAAGTTCGTTTTAAAATGAATAAATCAGAGCTTTAACTAAGTTTTCTTGACCTTAAATAAATTTTTCTAAGTAGTTAAATGTGTTAGGAAGATACCCTAAAAAGATCAAAGTGTTTTTGATTTTTTTTTTGCTATTTTTAAAAAATCATACACAAACTCTGGACAAAGAGTTGTAGATTCCTGGGTGCTGTCTAGAGTTTTCCCCATTCTTAGAGATTCAACTGTTGGATAGTTGATGTTCTTTTTCAGTTAGAAACTAGACTTAGAGAGGCATAACATACTAAAAAATCATTAAGATCCAACCGTTGGAAATTTTGAATGTCTGGTCTATTCTCTACAATTTCTATAATTCTGTCACAATTTTGGTAGATCTTGTTAAACTTTGATCTAATGGCCCCCTAGTGTCTTAGGACTCAAACCCTGTTTTAAACAAAGATAATTAAGCTTAAATCTAGAGGCTAAATGATCCAAATTAATGAATAATTCATAGCTCATTCATGTTTATATCCATGCATCTATCCATATATGTTGATATTCACGATTAGGATTACTCTTTAGCTTAAGGTTGTATTTAAATTGTACCTAATTAAACATAACTATGGATTCTTTATGATCATGTTGGGATTACACCATCTCCATATGGGCATTGCATTAGCTCTTAGTTGAGACTTGCATATCTATGGAGGTGTTGTATTTCCAACTACTTATAAAGAATTTATAATTATGTCAACCCTTCTTATGCTTGATAGATTTAAGCTAGAACTTTGGATGTGTTAGTTAGGAATCGATATTATATATTGTTCCAAGCAAGTGGACTAATCTTTGTTTTGTAGCGCTTTCAAGGTACACTTTATTGACTCCACTCTAGTTTATTTTATTCTTTGATTTTATTGATTTTCGACTTCATGTTCGACACCTTAGAATTAGGTCTTGCCTTATGTGTATATATGTGATTAGAGACCCTTTTCTTTGGATTTGCATTTTGTGTGCATTGCACGTTTCCAATTTTACAACTGGATCCCGGGTAATTTCTCTAGTTCTCTATTGCATATCATGTTGCTTGCTAATTGAATTATATGGTTTTGGATGCTATTTTATTGTTAGCAATCTGGCACCCTTTTTGACATGCTTTTGTAATGTATATGATATGCACAAAAATATTAGGTCAAAGTCAAGCCTCGCCACCTCAGCAAAGAGAAGCCAAGTCATCTTGAATTTGGACTGACTACACAGACATCCCGGGCTATCATGTAAAACTGCCCGGTTTGGTCGTAAGTCTGGGTGTTCTTTCCAGATGGACCCTACATGGGCAAACCCCCAGCAGGCGTGATTGCTTGGTCAGCAAGCCTCCAAGCAGTTTCCTATCCTAGTTAGAAGACTAAATGGAAGGAGCAGGTAGTTCCCTAAACCACTTAGAAAACACCCCTAAATTTATGTAAATTAAGCTGTAAATAGATTAGGCTTCCTAATCTATAAACTTACCTTGTACGGGTGGTCTCTTGCACCTATAAAAGAGGCTACCCGCCCCCATTGAAAGGGGTCGCATTCTAAACCAATAGGATAGCACACTATTCTCACTTATACGCATACACCCGGTCGGTTTCACTGGTAGTGCCGCCCAAACTGTTGTCTGACCAGACCCGCCGACGATCTGTTAGTGAAGCGCTCCAACGCATCCGTGGACGTAGGTCACCTCATTAACTAGGCCGAACCACATACAAACTTCATTGTGTCTGACTCTTTCGTATATTTCTTCTTATCAAAATTTCGGCATCATCAGTTTGGCGCCGTCTGTGGGAACCGATAAGTTTTTCACCAACAAATTTCTTGACTGATCAACATGCCACTGAAGACGGGTAAGAAAAATACTGCCTAGGCAGGTCAGGAGAACTTGCAACTCGAGCAGCAGGCCACCTCCATGACCTCCAAACAAGTGACAGCGGCGCTCGCGCAACTTCTGGAAGGCTAGCGGTAAACCCAGCAACAAATCAAAGCGTTGTTGGCCTTACAGGAAAAACGTCCTCAATCTGAGAACCAGCCCGAGAAGAGTGTCCCCGACCGGGAGCCCGCACGAGTCCAGAACCATACCCATCCTGTGTCAGTGTCCCCGTCGGATTGGGAACACGACTGGGATGGTGACCATAGCAGAGCGCCCAGGTATACCAGGCGGCAAACTCGGACCAATCCTCACCAGGTGGAAGATGCTAGAGATAATGCTAGAGATATCATCAACAGACGACGTGCCACCAGGATGGAAGAATCAGGACCAAAGGTCTGGGAATCGGCCAAAGATCCTCTGGTCCAGAGCCGGGGAGATTTTAGGTATACGATTACTTGGAGTCGGAGTCGGGTTCTATCCCCAAGGACGACGTACTTCAAGGAGGAGGCCTCATCATCAGACCCAACGTACCGCTCGGATATGGAAAGGAGGATCGGGTGAGATGTAAAGGCCTAGATCGAGGACTTGTACCAGCAAATCAAAAAACTGAACCGCAAGCAGCTCCACGATCATACCAATACAAAGAACGAGTCGCCTTATACCACTCGAATCACCGCATTCCCCATCTTGCTGAAATTTAAACTACTACATCTTAGCTCTTATGACGGTTCAGGGAGCCCAGTGGATCATGTCCACACATACAAGGCTCAGATAGCGCTAGTCATCACGGTTGACGAGTTACTATGCCTGGCCTTCCCTAGTACCCTTAAAGGCCCAGTCGCGCAGAGGTTCTACCCTCTGAAACCCCAAATGGTTGATGACTTCAAGACATTGAGCAAGCTCTTCATCAACCAGTTTGTAGGGATGCTCGACCGGTCATAACCAAACACACAACTGCTTACCATCAAGCAGCGAAAGGGAGAGTTCCTGAGGGAGTACGTGGACTGTTTCAATCAGTAGAGGCTCCAGATCCGTAACCTGAACGAAACGGCCGCAATCATGGTTTTCTGCTCGGGGGTTCAACACACCAAAGTTGCTACATCATTATACCATGACCGACCGGCAACCCTGGTGGAACTCTCAGAGAGGGTCGGAAAGTACATCAACATGGAGGAGTTTCTGAAGTCCAAGCTCGCCAGCTTTACGGGAAAAGAGTCCCCGAAAGCTAAACAGAAATGTGAGGGCTCATAGAAAGGTCCGAGAAAGAAGCCCAGACAGGATTAGCAGAGAGGCAGTCGGGATCAGGCCCCGATTACCTTCACCCCACTTTCCCGGCCAATCTACAAAGTTATGGCCGCCGTAGAGATCCAAAGGCTACTCTAGGAGCCCGCCAAGTTGAAAAGCTCGCCCGGTAAGAGGAACCGGACAAGTTTTACCGCTTCCACAAAGACCATGGGCATGACACAGAGGATTGCTTTAAGCTTAAGATTGCCATTGAGAAGCTGATCGAGCAGGGCCACCTAGCTGAATTTGTGGCAGCAGATAGACGACCTCTGCAAGAAACCTGGGCTCCTGAGCAGCCGTGACCCCTCGGGAAAATCAATGTAATCTCCAGAGGCACTTCGGGCGAAGGGGATTCACAATCCGCCAGGAAGAGGCAAGCCCGGGTATCCCGATCAGACGTCTGGCATGTCCAATCCACCCACTCTCCCTAACTGATGTGTTGACATTCTCATCCGAGGATATGCTATATCTGCACTACCTCATGATGATCCACTAGTGGTGACGCTCTCTGTAGCAAACTAAGTGATCAAAAGGGTGTTGGTAGACACGGGCAGCTCTTATGACATCATGTTTGTCTCAGCATATGATCAGCTCGGGATATCCAGGGATCGGCTCCGACCAGTGGCCACTAACCTGGTAAGTTTTAATGGGTCCAGCACCTAACCACTCGGTACCATCATGCTCCCAGTTCTCATGGGAGCTTACCCTCAGCAGGCATTTGTACTGGCGAGCTTTGTGGTTATAGAAGCTCCATTTGTGTACAATGTCATCCTTGGGAGGCCAACCCTCAATAAGGCCAAGGTGGTAGTGTCAACATACAGCCTGGTGGTTAAATTCCTAACCCCTCAAGGACCTAGGAGCCTATGAGGAGACCAAGTGGTCGCTCGAAGTTGCTAAGTCAATTCCTTATGCCAGGAAGCCATTACAGAAATGCTAAACATTCAGGAGATGGATCCTAGAGACAAAAGTGACGGAGTGGGTCCAATGGAAGAGCTGGAATAAGTGGTGTTGGATCCTCGGTTTCCTGACTGGCCCGTCAGCATTAGCACTCTCTTAGAGTAAGGCCTCAAGGAGGAACTGGTTTAGTTCTTACGGTAAAGCCAGGATGTCTTCGCCTAGAGCCATGAGGACATGCCTAGGATAGATCCCCAGGTCATGTCTCACCGTCTCAATACCAACCCGAATTCTCATCCGATTAAACAGAAGAGGCGGGATATGGCACCCGAGAGACAGGCGACAATTTATGAGGAAGTCGAGAAGCTCTTGAAAAATAATTCCATCCGAGAGGTCCACTATCCCGATTGGTTAGCAAATGTGGTACTAGTCAAGAAAAGCAACGGGAAGTGGAGAATGTGTGTGGATTTCACTAATCTGAACAAGGCCTGTCCTAAGGACTGCTACCCATTGCCCATGATAGACCTCCTTGTGGACTCCACAGTCGGTCATGTGCTCCTCTCATTCATGGACGCTTACTCGCGGTACAACTAGATTAGCATGTACCCCGGGGATGAAGAGAAGACCTCCTTCATCACGAACCAAGGAACGTACTGCTATAAGGTAATGCCCTTCGGCCTCAAGAACGCCTGGGCAACCTATCAACTCCTGGTCAACCAAATGTTCAAAGACCTGATTGGGAAATCCATGGAAGTCTATGTTGACGATATTTTAGTCAAAAGCTGAGACAAGTTAGACCATCTTGAACACCTGGTCGGGGCTTTCAGCATTTTGAGGAAGTTCGGGATGAGGTTGAACCTGGCCGAGTGCACATTTGGCGTCGTCTGGAAAGTCTTTGGGCCACCTAGTGAGAAAATGGGGTATTGAAGCAAACCCTGACAAAATCCAGGCCATTATAAACATGCGGTCACCCAGGTCAACCAAGGAAGTTCAGAGCTTGTCCGGGCGGGTCGCCGCATTGAATAGGTTCGTCTCCCGAGCTACCGACCAGTACAGACACCCAATTTTGACCACGATGTTAGGATTTAGGGTGGACAATGTCTTGGAGGATTCAATGATGAAAAGTACCTCATAGAAGGTACTAGATTCCACACAATCGAAAGATCAAACTACAGAAAGTGACTTCAAGCTCAAAAAGCCCGTTTCCATGGATAAATCTCGATTTTCTCAAAATCGTCTCTCAGAATTCTTATTCTCCCAGGGTTATATGAACATTAAGTGTTCTAAATGCAATATTCTAGGTATCCAAAGATTCAATTTTAAAGAAAAGTTCAAAATCGACACACATTTGAAAGCAATTTTGAAAAAGACGTCGTTTGATTTCAAAAAGACGATGAAAGTTCTGATGGACTTCCGGGCTTCAATTGGACTTCAATTCTCATTTCAAAACCTCCTGGAATAATTTTATACTGAAATTTAGCCTGGCAGCTTTCCAACAGTATATAAACGGACGATTTCGGACGCCAGAAGCATTTTTACAAAAATATGGAAAAGCAGTGCACGTAATTTTTGAAACAGGGCTTGTGGGTGACCAGAGGAACCAAAACAATAGATGGCGGTTTTGGAAAGTGAGGTGGCGGGTCCTACCAAAACTTCCACCTATGAATGGTGTTCTCCAGCACATTTTTTCTGGATCTAGACCCTTCTAGAAGGCTCCCACTGCGAGAAAATTGCCTTGAAATTGCGTTTAGGCACCGAAATGACCATTTTAACCCTTTTTTGCTCTCTAAAAATCCTATTTTAACCCTGTAACCTATGAGTTAATTCTTCAAAAATCTATATAAGATCTCATGTATCTCATATGAGATCATCTTAGATCATCTGAGGAGTATCTTGAAAAGACCTTGAGATCATACAAGAGATAGACAAGAGAGTACACAAGGGAATATACTTGAAAATTACTTTCAACTTAAGAGAGAATTCTAGAGAGAGAGAGAGAGAGAGAGAACTATTAATTGAAGTTTAGAAAACTAATCTTAGGGTAAGTAGATTAGATGACTTAGACATCAATTGCCTCCCTCAACTTCCATGGATGAGTGCTTGAAGAACACTTGAAGAAGAAGATCTTCAATTCAACTTTGGTTAGAAAATTAAGAATCCTCCAAGAGGTAAACACTATAATTCATCTCTAATTCCTATTTTTATATATGAAGATCTATAAGATTTGGATCTAGCTTAGTTTTATTTCATTTGTAGAACACTCATCTTCTTCAACTCTTGTTCTTCACACACTCACATAGTTAGATCCAAATCTCTTTTGATTTTCATTGATAATTCATAATTAGAGATTGTTTTTCACTTTGATTTTCAATTTCGATTTCATTCTTCAATTTTAGTTTAAATCCATGCATACACGATTATATATATGTATCTATTTTGAATTCTATGATGGTTTGGAAGTATGATCTATGAGAGGGATGCTTCCTATGTTCATACCCATCTCTTGATTATTTCTACTACCTAGAATTCCTATTGAAATTCATCTCCAATAGGATATTTGTAAGTCCCTTTGATCCATAATCTAAAGTTCTCCATAGAACTTGAGGGCTAAATTGATTAGAAATCATGAAAGTTAAGTAGATCTAGGAATTTGATCTCTCTAATAAGCTTCAATCAACACCTAAGATGTTTTCCTCATACTTTAAAATGAACTAGATGAAAATTCAGCAAAACAGATTGGTTTTGTCCATGAGATTTGGTCTATCAAAACCTATAGTTTGATGGATTTCAAATTTTCTGAGTAAACTTTGATGAATTAGCTTTCATTCGGTCCATTTTGATAGCTTCTAGGATTCATATGCTATTTTTAGAAATTGTTGAGAAATAGGTTGACAGATTTGAACATAGTCTCTTTGTGCTTGAATTTCAGAAAATCTATAATATTTATCGATGTTCCGCTTTTTGGGGATGATTCCTAACTCATGTATCTATATGCCGATGTAAAATCGTGAGCATACAATCGAGTTAAGATTGTTTTCTAAGCGTCTGAAGTTGATACTACTATTTTGGAATTTTCTAGATTTAACTATAATTATGATCATGTATACAAAATGGTCATACCTTGATCTCTCAACAAGAATTGATGAATAAAACTTGGTTTAGAAATCATCTAGGATAATTGGATGAGAGATCAAGAGCTTATATATACTTGATTAACATGATTCATGAACTTCCATATGCTTCAATTATGGTTTTGCATTCTTTTGTCAAATGATACCAAACTTCCAGAATAACAGAGTCTGTTTAAAACACTTTTTCAGAAACCTTATGATCATGACATGTCCATGGGATTATTTTTTTCATAAACTACAATGAAATAGCTTTCTTTTGACACCAAATAGAACCTCACATGAGTTTTGTAGAATTAATTATGATTTTTACAAGTACAGTGGACAATCCTGATCCACTGTTCCCAAAACTCTTATTTCTTTAACTTCAAAAATGGTGAAGAGGTTATACTTTTTGAAAAAGTTCCTAAGACATGTATCTAACTTTCTGTAAAAGAGTTTTAACCCATCGCATGTTTAAGACCACTTTTGATAGGATTCATTAGAGGTTGCTAAATCTGGAAATTTGATTGACGACATTTTCTACTTGCTTTTCATGCATGTCATATGCTTGCTTGTGTTTTTGCAATGCTGTGGTATTATTTGATGATTTAGTGCAGAGAATTGAATGCCGTGGATCCGGACTTCGATTTGTGGGTTTGCCTTGTCTACATGTGGCTCAGTGCCCATGTATCATATACCTTCTCTCTCCTTTCTCTTAGAATTTTTTAGGTTTATAACTTTATTTCCAACGACACAATTCATTTAGGATAGTCTCCGTTTATATGCTTATTTGTTAGAGACATCTTATCTAGGATTATTGCATGATTGCATTACACGTTTCTACTTCTTTTTGCTTTTGCGACTCCGCTTGAGTCAACCCAATGTAAGTCATCATGTTCTCTTTTGCATATCATGACTTGTTTCCTTTATTTGCATCGGTCCCGGGCGGGACTAGCCACTGTAAGTATACCTCTCTCTTGTATTGCATGTGCATCGACTTCTACTTGATTTAATCTCTTGACATGATTTTTCCTTAGATGTTCCGTTTTGACATGTATATATTATCTACTATGTTTGAGGAAACAACATCAATTATGAATTAAGAACAAGGATATTTGAATCAAGGCCTAACATTCGGTAGGGCAAGGAGGGGGTGCTTTAGTCCTACTTGGGCTCCTTCCCCTCTCGTACCAAGACCCCCGAACCTAGTTTCTGGTAATGAAGGGCGAGTAACCTTATTCAATTTTGGGCGAGTCAAACTTGGGTTTTCTAATTCCCGATAAAAATTAGGTGGCAACTCTCTGTCTCTAGGACCGCGTGAGGAAGTTCTTATTTTCCCTGAAGTGTGCTCCTTGGGATCCTTCCCGGGACACTATCGAGGGAAAGCGCCAGGACGACTGAGCAGCGTATGTCCACAACCGGTGCCTGCCATTTTTCAGAATCCTCCGCAAGGCCATTCAGTGGTCAGAAGAGTGCGAGGAGGCATTCCAGGAGCTCAAGAAGTACATGGAATTGCCCCCTTTACTCTCAACACCTGTGGCAAACAAGGATTTGTTCTTATATTTGGCAGTGTCAACTTCAGCGGTCAGCTCGGTTCTCATCCGAGAAAAACACGGGATATAATTCCCAGTCTACTATACCAGTCGAGCGCTTCAAGGGGCAGAAAGCCGGTATTCCCGGATCAAGAAGCTCGCATTCGCCCTCATCACCTTTGCTCGGAGACTCCGTTCGTACTTTCAAGCCCACGTCATTGTGGTCCTCACAGACTGTAATAACCCTAAAATTTCTAAGTGTGTAAATAATTATTTTAATAATTATTTTCAGTTAGTAATATTATATGAGTGTGCATATGTAAGACACGTGTTTAAAAATTTTAAGTTTGGAGAACCCATGAATTAAATTGCTAGTAAGCATATTTAATTTGTTACTAATACCAGTAATATTTCCCCGATTTTTTTGTATTAAAATTTCTAATGTTTCATTATTATTATGACATGACATTTTGAGCTTTAATTAAATTGTATGATAGATTATTTGTATGACTGAGTTACAATTTTTGTAGAATAACGAGTTTGGTGTCGGGTAGTGTTTCGGGGCCCACAAGTAAGTTAATTAGTGAATTTAACATGAAAATTAAGCACTCGGGGTATGAGTACCATTTGGGTTAGCTATTTTAGTGGTTTGAATGCATTCTGGGCTCATATTGGTCTCTTTTGTGAGCCCACAAGAAGAAAAACGGGATTCTTGTGTAGTCAAGTGTTAGTAGTTTTATAAACCTAGTTAGGAGAGTATGATATCCATATATCATTAACCCTAGCCACCCAAAGAGAGAACAGACGTGTGTGTGTGTGTGTGTGTGAGAGAGAGAGAGAGAGAGAGAGAGAGAGAGAGAGAGAGAGAGAAGAAGAAGAAGAAGAAGAAGAAAAAGAAGAAGAAGAGGGAAGAAAAAAGAGAAGGGTCTAAGGTTCGTGGGCACGTGGGGAATCGAGGAGCATTCGTGATGGTCGATTTTTGATCAACTAGGTGAGTTAAAATTTATATTTGGGTATATATATACAAGTATGTATATATATATGTGTGTGTGTGTGCAAGAGAATCCAATCATTTCTTGTTAATTTTGTGGTTGGTGTTAAATTGTGTGTTGATCCCCATTCGTTATAATTGAATGATATAAATATTTGTTTTTCTTCGTGTGATTTTATGAATGTGATCTCGGTGTACTTGGATAGATCATGTGGATAGTTAATTTGATGAATACACAAAGGGGAATTATTTTGATAATTAATAAATAATAGAAAATTTGTTTTATTTTATTTTAACAGTGGCAGAAACTTTGAAAATATATTATAAAACCAAGGCTTAGAATTATGGAATTCTGTCCGCATAAAAAAGTAGGAAATGCGATTCTGCACAACTTTTGTCTAATGGTAGTTTTCATGATTCTGCACCGTTTGGGCAGAAATTGAAGATTTCAGTAGCAGTTTTTAGTATATTAAAATGTACGAAATCGGAGAAATATGATTCGTTGTGTTTTTTTTATTCGTTCGTATGACTTAACGAAAATTACTTAGAGATACATGAATTCTCATATAATGTTGAGCTATAAAAAAAATGGGTGATAGTCATTAACGTTGAGTCCGATGAAAATATTGTGGAACGATTGCTATAATACTTTACGATATGAGAATTTGAATTTTTATTATGGGTTTCTTATAGGCTAATTTTGAATGTTGGGTTAAGGTTATTGTACCTAAAATAAGTGACCTTATTTTGTGGTCATTTTGATAAAAAGGAGTAAATTCAATACATTGAATAGTATATTGGGAATCTTGTAATTTGATTGGAAATTATTGAGGAAAGATTGTTATGAGCTAATTGATAAAACCCTTTTATTGTAAGAAATTGGAATGCATCTAAAGGTTAGAGATGTGATTAGAATATGATGAGACAGAACTATGTGATAAACGTGAAATTCACAATTATTGGGATTATACGAACGATAAGTGATAATTGCAACATAGTTCTGTAGTGTTCACCGCTCCCCATTGTTGCGTTATTGTTTTTGGTAGCTCGCACTCTTTTGCCAGTGGCTTCGTGATCAAGCTGGCTTAAGACTTGTTGAGTGTACTTTTGCCAGTGGCTTCGTGATCAAGCTGGCCTAAGCCTTATGCTCGGCTTATATTGTATAGACGTCTAGGCATATTGACCGGCCTTCCGTTGTGTATACCTGGTTTGGTTGATACCCCAACCAAACTGGCACCGGAGTGGATGTTGGTAGTATGTCCGGGCACACATGGGATATATGTGTGGGCTGTACCAAGGAGGGTGGCCAAGTGGTGAAGCTAGGGAATGCAAAGATAAATTTAAGGCTAATAAGTAATGAATATGGATTATTTCATAAGACTGATAAGCGTGGAATAATGAATGTGACGTTTGAGTTAGAATGTGGACGGATTGTATACGGAATTGTTTGCTTGGTTTGTGATAATTCAATTTGCAGGATGGTGGGCCCACTAATATTTTACAGGTTTGGCTCACCATAAGTAGATGGGTAAGTATGAAATCGTAGTAGCTTTGGGTTTTGGGCAAGAAACTACTTGCCACCACATAAATGGAAACTACTCTTTTGTCCAAATATGTGTGTGGAACTACCTGTCTTGGCCCAATAGTATTGTAATGTGGTTTGTAGTCTACGGGTTCAGGTTGGAGCCCTCAAATTTTATTATTTTTGTTTAACTCATACCAGTCATGTGACTGACTCAAGTGTGTTATGCATTCGGGTGCGTTTCTGTTTGAAACGTAGTTGGATGACATGTGCAGGATATTGCTTTTGATGATGTGACCGTTGTGCTTGGCTGTGGAGTCTTTGGGCATTGGAACGTTGTAGTTGCTCTGACCAGCGGATGTATAGACTTTATTTCTTTTTTTATGAACTTTGTAAGAAATTTTATTTAATGAATTTTGTATTCCTTTTGTAAATTAAAATGATATTTTATTTGTAATGGAATATTATTTCTTTTATAATGAAATGGAGGATTGGGAATATAAGTTTAATAATACATAGTTTTTATATTAACACAGGATCACATGTACTTATTTAATGAGTATAAAATACTGTTTTCAATAATTATCTATTAGTCTGTGTGAGGGTGACACTCTCGGGGTTTTGGAAATTGAATATTAGTCTAGATAAATGCTCTGGATTAAATATTTGGTTGTCCAAAAATCGGGGTGTTATAGTTTGGTATCAGAGCTTATGGTTAGCTTAGCGAGTCTAGGTGATCCTCGGATTGTGGACTAGACGTTGGTCATAGCTATAGGTCGCGGATTTATTTGGGTTTCGGGTTATGTGTACTTATGTATTATCCATGTGTTGCCTACATGTTATTTAATTATTTTCAATCGATTAATTGCATAACTTTCCGAGTTTATCATTACATGTTAATTTGTTGAATCATTTACTATATTATGAGTCGCATAGTAGTGCATACATATTTTGTGACATGTTAGAGAAGTAGCGAGGGAGTTGGATGTCACGCCCCGAAGTACCAAAAATAGGAAAAATGAATTTCCTTTATGGGTTCGTAGACACGTGATTGGTTGTGAGTGTCACCTGATTGTCCAAACATGCTTATAACAATAATGTGATATGGGAAAGTGACTAAGTTCAGTGGAAGCAGAAATTTAAAACATCCAAGTCTTACATCAGTAGTATATTACAGGCCAAAAAGATATCCAAAAGATACATATTATAAGACCAACTAAACTATTACATCACTAACATCATAATAACAGAACTATAATAAAAGAAAAGCTCCAAAGTCTTCAGCTGGCGAAACCGTAGCCTTCCTCGTAGTAATCTTCACCAGCATAGTCTTCAGTAGTAAAGTCAGCATCTTGATAGCAGTCGGCTCTGTCTGGACCTGCAAAGGCTGGACGTGGAAGGTCCAGCGGCATGAAAAGCCGTTAGCGGTTAAGCTAAGTGAGGGTCCCCTTAAGGTTACCACCACTTAAGGTAAGTTATTCTTCATTTCTTCTTATTTCTCGAAACCATATCTCGTTCATCATTTCTTATTCTCGATACTATGCCTTGTTCGTCTTTTCTCATTCTCAAAACCATGTCTTATTTAAACACAATCATTCCCTTTGAAACTTAACCCAGAACTGAACTGACCAATGACATTGACTGAAAGAAGACTTAACTCCAAACGCATTTACTGGTCAAGAAAGAACAACACTCAATAATGAATAGTTAACTGTCGCCCAACTGGCACTCAAACTGTCGCCCAAATGGCATAAGTGTGCGGGACATTAACAATCTCTTGGTCGAACACGTCATGCCGATCCTCAGGTCGCCCGCATGTTACCGAACACGTCATGCCGATCCTCAGACCAAGGGTACGGGAAATTAATAATCACTTGGACGAACACGTCATGCCGATCCTCAGGTCACCCGTACATAACCGAACACGTCATGCCGATCCTCAGTCCAAGGGTACGGAAAAATAATCAACCACTTGATCGAACACGTCACGACGATCCTCAGGTCATCCGCACTTGACCGAACACGTCATGCCGATCCTCAGATCAAGGAACAAAACATAACTCACCAATCGACTCCATGGAATAATCGAGAGACCAACTTTGCAAGAATTATCCAAACACGACACAAAAGTTCACGAATCAACTTTGACCAGTAGACACATGACTAGAAACGAGGCCTAATGTCCCTTATTCACATTAAATCTGTTATCGAAGGTTTTATCATTATTTTACGCGTTCACACGTTTCGTAGTTTAGTTCATTAATATCATCCATTTATAACCGTTAATATTTCGCTATACGTCCGACATTCCGTTTTCCTCTCAATATACTTACGATGGAAACTTTTCCGATCACTTATTAACGCAATAATCATGCCATACAATATACTTATAGTTTGGGTATGAACTTTCAACGGTCATTAGAATATATTCATAACAATAGAAAACATAGCACGTAGCTCATGGATTTATAACGTGAATTTAATACCAATAAACACATAGACGAAACCCTTAACATACTCATCTACGCGATAGCACTACCATAGCACGAGACTTTCATAACAACACATGTACCGAAAAACTAGCATCATCAATCAACACCATGCATAAACAAAACATTATACAAAATGTTGTACACTCTGCCAAGATACATTTTCACTGTGTTGACTGATTTAACATGATTTATTTGGGCATGATAAATTGCTTTGTAGATCAAACTCAAAACTAAAACATTATAGATAATAGGAATATCTTCATGTACAAAAAATTCTAGCTTCAATTACATGTTTGAGCTACTCAAACTATTTATTTTACAAGACATTTCTTATATCTCGGACTGTTTTGTCCCAGATTTATAGTAGTGCATTGTACATGAATTTCACCTATGAAGGAGGGGTTTTTAGACTGAGCTATAGTAGGGTTATTTGTAGATAAATGAGTTAGCTTTCTGCACAAAAAACCCTAGCTTAATTCTCAATTTTGAGCTGCACAAAACATTCATTTTACTAAACTATGTTCTACTGAATATTTCAGTTTCTCAGATTTGTAACACTGCGTTGTACATGCATTTCACCCATGAAGGATTGATTTCTAGACTAATCTACAGAAGTGTTATTTGTAGATAAATGAGTTATCTTTTACCAAAAAAAAAACCTAGCTTAATCCCGATTTTTGAGCCCCTCAAAACATCCATTTTACTAAACTACATTCTACTGGAAGTTTCTGTTTTCTCAGGTTTATAACACTGTGTTGTACATGCATTTCACCCATGAAGGATTGATTTCTAGACTGAGATATAGAAGAGTTATTTGTAGATATATGAGTTAGATTTTACCACAAAAAAACCTAGCTTAATTAGGATTTGTGAGCTGTACAAAACATTCATTTTACTAAACTATGTTCTGCTGAGAGTTTCAGTTTCTCAGATTTATGGATTTGTCTTGCATGTCATGAAAACTTCAACACAACAACATCAAACTTCTACTAAACATTAGTACATATTATATGTGTTCTAAATTGAGTTTGATTACTCACAATTACTCACAATTTACTCACCAAAGCTTGAAATTGAGCTTGGATGTTGTTTTTGAGCTTAATAGAGCTTGAACTTCAAACTTCAAGGATGAACTCCTTCTTCTTCTTAACTTCTTGACTTTTCTTTCTTCTAGGAATCTTCTTGGACTTCTAAGACTTATAATCACAGATCCTAAGTCCCCATGGTAATGTGGATGTAAGTATATGAGTGTGTATATGAAGGTGCTCACAAGGAAATGGAGGATCAACTCTTGATTTTCCTCCTAACTTCTCTTTTATCTCTCTATGTATCTCTAACCTCCTAGCCTTCTCTCCATGTGCAGATTTTTAGGCCAAAGAAAATGAAATGCATGAGTATATGCATGGTTATATAAAGATGGTGGAGGGGGAGGTGTCTTCATGTATGTTTGCATGTGCACATGCAATGACAAGTGTCCCACATGTGGACAAGTGTCACATAGGGTGGTGACATGTGTCAATGGGGTTGCATGTAGCTTCCATGTGGCCGGCCATGTGGAGCCCACCTCGGGTTTTGTGCCACTTCCTCAATTTGTGTGTATAAGTTTCTCGGTATACGTGTCGGTCTCGATTTACGTGCAATCGAGTATTATTTCTAATGTCCGGGTCCAGGTACGGGACTAAGTTAAATCTTATTACAGACGAGTCGGTACAGTTACTACCGGCCGTACCGTCAGATAATTAAAATAATAATATAATAATATAGTCAGTCCAATACAGAAATTCGAAAAACTGATATTATCAATGAAAGAAAATTACATGTGTTACCTCTGCCACCACCTATTAAAGGATTTCGTCCTCGAAATCAGAGCTTATCTAGGTACAAAACAGAAAAGGATATTTCTCTCGCATCTCTAACTCCATTTCCCACGATGCTTCTCTTTCGTCATGATGATTCCATTAAACTTTCACCAATGGGATCTCCTTGTTCCTCAGCTTCTTGGTTTCTCGACCCAAAATCTTGATGGGTTTCTCTGTGTAAGACACGTTATTCACCTCAATGTCCTTGAAGTCGATTACATGTGGTGTCGCGCCCTGATGATACTCCTTCAACATACTGATGTGAAAAATATTGCGAATACCTGACAACCTTGGTGGCAACATCACTAATTTCTAACATCCTACGTGGAATTTCTGGAAAAATTCAGGTGCTACATCTCTACCTACCTTATCAGACGATTTTGTCCTCGAAATCTAGAGTTTGCTAGGTCTTAGAAAGTACAAGGTACTAATCATATCTCAGATTTTAAGGTTGTGAGGTTCCCACTAGCTAACTAATCAGACCTTCTTATAAATTCTTTCAAACATCCAAACTTCTTTGCTAAAACAATGCCAAGTGAAATTCATAGTTCTGACATTGAATATGGCACCTTCGGTCTTTCGTCTTGTTCAATGCTGAGATTAATTTGGTGATCTGCAAGTTCTCTTTCGGGATCTTCTTTGTGGTGGAACCTTATTTTGAGTTCCTCGTTCTGGACAATCTTTGCGCACACGTCCAGTCTTTCCACAATTAAAGCACTGTGCCTATCAACTTGTGAGATGTTTCGGTGCTTTGTATTCTTTGAAGTGATGTCTAGATATTCCGCAACTATCGCAGATATCACGTTGCTTTGGATGTGTCTGAACGACAGTCTGATTAACTTTCCTTTCATTGTTTCTTTGCCTCTTGTGATGATTCTTGATGTATCTAGAGTTTTCCTCAATGATTGTGGGCTGCATTCGAGTAGTTGTTCGGGATACTGGTTTGTTTCTTCTGTGTCCTTAATCGGGCAAGATTCTTGCCTCTCAGCTTTTTGATGCGATGGTTGAGAAGTCTAGTTAGTCTCACGATTGTCTTCTATAACTTGTAGGGGTCGTGGCGTCCTTTTAAGCGTGTTATTGTGATTGAGTTCCTTTGCGTGTCGTCATGAAATCGTCGTGGAGTTTTGGCATCGTAGGTGATGGCACAAGTCATTAAGCAATTTCTCCATGCATTAATTAATACCAAGCATATAAGTTGTTACGGGTAATTGGAGTAGGATTGAATTCACTTGTAAGGAGTTGAATTCATAATAAAATGAATACTCATTATGTACTGAGTTAAAAACGAAGAGGTACGTGATCAATCACTTGTACGTAGGATCACAATATATAGAATGAGTATCTGAGAATAACCATTAGATGATTACTATAGGACAATCATAGTAATGCAATGACTATAGGTGCAAGGCCTCCCAGGTAGGACATAAGAATTCCTTGTCTCATGAGCCAATAATTTAGGTGAAGCCTTAATGATAAAAGTCAAGGTTACCAATAAGAAGAATTTGTGAAATGAAAGGAAATGAAGACTAATTTACAAAGGGGTGCAATATGCTTGAGTTCCTTAGGTGAACAAATATAAAGAGATCCTTTGCAATAATGTCAAGGGATACGCACTTGCAAAAGTTGGTCAAACAGTTGACAGTCCAAATGATTTACAAAGATTAATTTAACATATCATAAGTCCAAATGACTTACAATGATTGGTTTATAAATGAATTATTGGAATCGATTTTCATGGTGATAAGTCCAGAGAGGTGACTTATTAGCATTAGAAAGCAAATGATTTCACAATTGAATTTATCACTGATCAGAATGATCCAAAATCTTGTTAAGTGAAATCAGAGAGGACAATGAATAACTTTCAATTAGTGAAACAATAAAGGACATCCCAAGGTTCATCATTAGGATAATTGATCTAATGTAACCAATGGTAGAAAATAGTGGGTTTACTCAAAAGGAGTTAAATTAGAAAGATGAATATAGTTACTCAACCTTACATGGTTTTAATTTATAACGTGCGCAGGGTCAGAGATGCATTTCTTCAGCGTGTTGATGGAACATCGATGTTGTATAGGACATATGTGATCTGATCATTGGCTTAAAGGTGGATTGCAGTACTCATCTTCACTAATGTTCGCGGTGTGAGTCGTTCGTTGTGATTAAACGTGGTCGATGTCAGCAGTCTATGAGGTCGTTCAATCTATTGAAGGTATGTTCTATTCTTGCATCTTCCATCGCCTCGGGTTAAGTCAATATCTCATGTGCTCCTTGTAGTAGGGTTGACCTTGGTAGTGTAGCAGGTTGTGGCTTGAGTGGTCTAAAAAGCGATTCTGAATGGACAATATGGAGGTGTCTAAATAACTCGTTTCCATAGTCACTTGTGCTTGTGCCGTCAGCGGTCTTCCATAAGCCTTGTATTAGTCTTCCAAATACACTGGTGGGATCGATCTCCTTAGGTATTATGTTGCTTAGCCTTCTGGACCGGTCCTCAGTTGTTTGAGATGATTCATCCATTGCAGAGATTGAGAAGATTCTTCTGTTCCTACGTATGAGTTCGTGTCTATAAGGTTTCTATCACACCTTATGTGAAGCAATCATAACCTGTTATATTTCACATTATGGTTATCATCATAATCCCGGTAGCTAGAATACGATGATTCAAACGATTGAACCAATTGACCCAAAATGAAGCCGAATTCGAAAAGGCATATGAATCCTCACAGATAGAAGTATAATAGTAGAATGATGTGATCCATTCAAGAATAAAATGTAAATCCAACGATAATTGGATGACTGATTACTATGGAAGTAATCGTAGTATCTCAAGATTTGTAGGAAATGAAAGTAACTGATGGCATAAGGCCTTCGAATGAAATAAGAATTAGGTATTTCATAAGTGAAATAGTCCAAACGAAACCCTACTGATAAAGAATAAGGTAACAACTGAGAGAGACAATAAGAGGTCAAGATGTACAGAGAGTACAACGTTTTTTATTTCCTAACAAAAACAAGAACAAAAAACTCATTTAGAATTATTTCAAATGAAATGAACTTGTAAGAATTTGTTCAAGGGATAATAAGTCAAAAAGAATGACGTTGCAGTATTAGTAATCAAATTTATTTAGAATAATTTCAAAGACAATGAACTTTCAAGATTTTAGTTCAAAGAATAATAAGTCAAAAGAATGACTTTCCAGTACTAGGGATCGAACTTGTTCTCAAAAGAATTTGTCAAGAATCAGATGATCAAGGTACATACTCAAGAATTGTTGACTGGGGAATTTCTAAAAATTCAAGGAAATGAATTACTTATCAAGGAGTGTATCACAATAGTTATTGATGGCAATCGGAGCCACTTTACAAAATATATAGATACCATTTTCAGAAGAAATAGCCATTAGAATAGAAGGCATCGATTTACTCAAAAGGAGTGGAATGAGTAGAAAGGATATAACTGCTTACTATGGTACTCCCTTACCATATCTAAGGTAAAGTTTTCCTCTCTTATTATCTATAACGGGTCCTCTAAGAATTCCTCCTCAGGGTCCTCCTCCTCCCCCTTCTCAATGTCAGCTGGATCTGCTTCGTGGTTCTGCTCAGGCATTAGTATCATCTTGTCCTCGTCAACTAGTGGTGCTGGATGGTCGTATACATCATCCCCTGCTCTCTGAAGATCGTTTGCTGGGTCAACCTCCTCGATCGGCTCGTCGTCGCTACTTACCGGATCGTCCTCAATTGTCAGGTCATCGTCGTCATCTGTGTCGTCACCATTAGATGGGTCGTCTGTTGAGTGGTCACTGCCTGCAGAATCCTCTCCACTCGCTATGTCGTTGTCGCTATCTGTATCAAAGGGATCTACATCTGCATTTGGCTCTGGTATGGGCTCGAGTGAGAATGGTGGTGCTGGTGCGGCCATGATAATCGGGAAGAGTATATCATCATATAGTGCCTTGTCCTGAGTCATGCTGATAAGCTCCTGGTGAATAAGTATGGTAGTCTCTGAAGCATGGATCGACTCGAGCTGAACTCGATCCGGATACTGCAATGAATCGGTAAGCACAGCTCTCTGCATGTCCTCCTCCAAGATATGCCTTGCCCTCTGGTAGATCCACTATCAATATAGTAGAAGGTTAGCAGGCTGGATACGACTGTCGCGATTATAGTGACCTCTAAAATCATTGTGAAGAAAGATCGACTCCATAGTTATGCAAGAGGAGCTAACTTAGTGTCAGTACTCATACAAGGTAAATCTTAGGCTCATAACTTAAGGTGTAGGACAAACAGTGAGCGCATCTAAACCTAAAGCTCTGATACCAAAAATCCCTGTCACGCCCCGAAGTACCAAAAATAGGAAAAATAAATTTCCTTTATGGGTTCGTAGACACGTGATTGGTTGTGAGTGTCACCAGATTGTCCAAACATGCTTATAACAATAATGTGATATGGGAAAGTGACTAAGTTCAGCGGAAGTAGAAATTTAAAACATCCAAGTCTTACATCAGTAGTATATTACAGGCCAAAAAGATATCCAAAAGATACATATTACAAGACCAGCTAAACTATTACATCACTAACATCATAATAACAGAACTATAATAAAAGAAAAGCTCCAAAGTCTTCAGCTGGCGAAACCGTAGCCTTCCTCGTAGTAATCTTCACCAGCATAGTCTTCAGTAGTAAAGTCAGCATCTTGATAGCAGTCGGCTCTGTCTGGACCTGCAAAGGCTGGACGTGGAAGGTCCAGCGGCATGAAAAGCCGTTAGCGGTTAAGCTAAGTGAGGGTCCCCTTAAGGTTACCACCACTTAAGGTAAGTTATTCTTCATTTCTTCTTATTTCTCGAAACCATATCTCGTTCATCATTTCTTATTCTCGATACTATGCCTTGTTCGTCTTTTCTCATTCTCAAAACCATGTCTTATTTAAACACAATCATTCCCTTTGAAACTTAACCCAGAACTGAACTGACCAATGACATTGACTGAAAGAAGACTTAACTCCAAACGCATTTACTGGTCAAGAAAGAACAACACTCAATAATGAATAGTTAACTGTCGCCCAACTGGCACTCAAACTGTCGCCCAAATGGCATAAGTGTGCGGGACATTAACAATCTCTTGGTCGAACACGTCATGCCGATCCTCAGGTCGCCCACACGTTACCGAACACGTCATGCCGATCCTCAGACCAAGGGTACGGGAAATTAATAATCACTTGGACGAACACGTCATGCCGATCCTCAGGTCACCCGTACATAACCGAACACGTTATGCCAATCCTCAGTCCAAGGGTGCGGAAAAATAATCAACCACTTGATCGAACACGTCACGACGATCCTCAGGTCATCCACACTTGACCGAACACGTCATGCCGATCCTCAGATCAAGGAACAAAACATAACTCACCAATCGACTCCATCGTATAATCGAGAGACCAACTTTGTAAGAATTATCCAAACACGACACAAAAGTTCACGAATCAACTTTGACCAGTAGACACATGACTAGAAACGAGGCCCAATGTCCCTTATTCACATTAAATCTGTTATCGAAGGTTTTATCATTATTTTACGCGTTCGCACGTTTCGTAGTTTAGTTCATTAATATCATCCATTTATAACCGTTAATATTTCGCTATGCGTCCGACATTCCGTTTTCCTCTCAATATACTTACGATGGAAACTTTCCCAATCACTTATTAACGCAATAATCGTGCCATACAATATACTTATAGTTTGGGTATGAACTTTCAACGGTCATTAGAATATATTCATAACAATAGAAAACATAGCACGTAGCTCATGGATTTATAACGTGAATTTAATACCAATAAACACATAGACGAAACCCTT